>ML397484.1:2181-22738 GCA_005239525.1 Nicotiana knightiana | reverse complement strand
TTTTTTTAATTTTTTTTTTTTTTTTTGAATTTTACCCGCTGGGCCCGCTTGGCCCGGCCCGGGCTCACGGGTCCAAACATGAGAACCGGCCCCCTACGGGCCTAAAGTCCCCAAGCCCGGACCCCCCACGGGCCGGCCCGTTTAGCCCGCGGGCCCGGGTCGGGCCCGGCCCACCTGCCACCCTTAGCCATGAACACCGCACGGTTTCGTAAATGCATAGAGAACTAGCCTTGCAAAATTCTCCTTGAAGAGGCTAATGACATTGTTATACACTATTTGATATACCCCGTATCAAATTTAAAAATCATTAAAAAGATTTAATGTTTTATCCTTGGTACTGAACATTGTCTCATCACGAGAATGGACCAAGAGTTTAGTTGACAATGTTGAGCCGTCACTAATGACATTGTTTGATCCCCTTGAACCTAGATCTTGAAATCTCCAGTCTTCTAGGTAGAGTTACCGCCACTATGACTTGTTCTCGGTCATAGTCCCATTCCCCTTGATGATTTCTCAACTACCTCTTTAGTTAGGCCTTTTGTAAGTGGATCCGATACATTATCACTTGATTTTACATAGTTAATCGTGATAATTCCTCTAGAGAGTAATTGTCTAACGATGTTATGTCTTCGTCGTATATGACGAGATTTACCGTTATACATAATGCTTTCAGCCCTTCCAATTGTCGTTTGACTATCGCAATGTATGCATATTGGTGTCAACGGTTTGGGCCAAAATGGAATGTCTTCCAAGAAATTCCGGATCCATTTAGATTCTTCACCGGATTTATCTAAGGCTATAAACTCAACCTCCATTGTAGAGCGGCCAATACAAGTTTGTTTGGACGACTTCCAAGATACCGCTCCTCCACTAATAGTGAATACATATCCACTTGTGGACTTGGAATCATTTGATCCGGTAATCCAATTTGCATCACAGTATCCCTCAATGACTGCGGGATATTTACTGTAGTGCAAAGCACAGTCCTGGGTATGTACTAAATACCCCAAAACTCGTTTCATGGCTATCCAATGAGATTGACCTAGATTGCTCGTATATCGACTCAATTTACTTATAGCACAAGCTATATCTGGTCGTGTACAATTCATGATGTACATTAAGCATCCCAACACACGATTTTCATAATTCAATTGTGATATGCTTTGGCCTTTGTTCTTTGCTAATGCAAGATTCACGCCAATTGGAGTCTTTGCAACTTTAAAGCCCAAGTGCTTGAATTTTTTAAGTACTGTCTTAATATAATGAGATTGTGACAATGCCACACATTGAGAAGTCTTATGGATCTTAATTCTCAGAATTAAATCACCAACTCCCATGTCTTTCATATCAAACTTGCCAGTTAGCATACACTTAGTCGCATTTATGTTGGCAACGTCATTACTCATTATCAGCATATCATCCACATATAAGCAAACCATGACTATGTGATTTGGAACATTTTTAATGTACACAATTTATCACATTCATTTATTTTAAAACTATTTGACAATATTGTTTGGTCAAATTTCGCATGCCATTGTTTGGGTGCTTGTTTTAATCCGTAAAGGGACTTAACAAGTCTACATACCTTATTTTCTTTACCTGGAATCATAAACCCTTCAGGTTGTTCCGTGTAGATTTCTTCCTCCAACTCTCCATTTAAGAATGTCGTCTTAACATCCATTTGATGAATTTCAAGACCATAAACTGCAGCTAACGCTACAAACGTTCGTATGGACGTAATTCTTGTAACTGGAGAGTATGTATTAAAATAGTCAAGACCTTCTCGTTGTCTATACCCTTTGACCACAAGTCTTGCCTTATATTTTTCAATAGTGCCATCATCTTTCATTTTCCTCTTAAAGATCCATTTAGAACCCAACGGTTTATTTCCATGAGGAAGATAAACCAGTTCTCATGTATGGTTGTTTAATATGGATTCTATTTCATTATTGACTGCCTCTTCCCAAAATAATGATTCCGAAGAAGACATAGCTTCTTTAAATGTTTGATGCTCATTCTCCAATAAGGAAGTCACAAAATATGGTCCAAATGAAGTAGACGTTCTTTGACGTTTACTATATCTTGGATCCTCCTGATTAAATATAGTTTCCTTTGTTTCTTCCCGAGATCGTTTAGATCCTTCACCAATCTACTCACATTTCTTTTTATACGGATATATATTTTCAAAGAACTCAGCATTATCTTATTCTATAACCGTATTATTATGAATGTCGGGATTTTCTAATTTATGAACCAGAAATCGATATGCTTTACTATTGGTAGCATATCCTATGAAAACACAATCAACGGTTTTCGGTCCTATTTTTACCCTTTTGAGTTTAGGAACTTGCACTTTTGTCAAACACTCCCACACTTTAAAATAATTCAAATTGGGCTTCCTTCCTTTCCATTTTTCATATGGAATGGATTGAGTTTTGTTATGGGATACTCGATTTAGTATTTGGTTAGCCATAAGAACGGCTTCCCCCCACAAATTCTGTGGCAAACCAGAACTTATCAATAATGCGTTCATCATCTCCTTTAATGAAGGATTCTTTCTTTCCGCAATCCCATTGGATTGGGGCGTGTAAGGGGTCGTTGTTTGATGAATAATTCCATATTCTAAACAAGTTTATTCAAAAGGAGATTCATATTCACCACCCCTATCACTTCTTATCATTTTGATTTTCTTGTTAAGTTGCGTTTCAACTTCATTTTTGTATTGCTTGAATGCATCTATTGCTTCATCTTTACTATTAAATAAGTAAACATAGCAATATCGAGTACTATCATCAATAAAAGTTATTAAATACTTCTTTCCACCGCGAGATGGTATTGATTTCATGTCGCAAATATCTGTGTGAATTAAGTCTAAAGGATTTGAATTCCTTTCAACTGAATTATAAGGATGTTTAACATACTTAGATTCCATACACACTTGACATTTTGATTTGTCGCATTCAAACTTAGGCAATACTTCCAAATTAATCATTTTTCGCAAGATTTTTTAATTAACATGACCCAAATGTATATGCCATAATTCATTTAACTCAAGTAAGTAAGACGAAGCTAAAATTTTATTATTATTCTCAACAACCATTATATTCAGCTTAAAAAGACCCTCAGTGAGGTAACCTTTTCTTACAAACATTTTGTTCTTACTTATTACAACATTATCGGATAGAAAGAAACATTTAAAACCATTCTTAACAAGAAGTCCAGCAGAGGCTAAATTCTTCCTAATCTCGAGAACATAAAGGACGTTGTTCAAAGTCACCACTTTGCCGGAAGTCATTTTCAGAAATATCTTCCCACATCCTTCAATCTTGGCAGTTGCAACATTTCCCATAGAAAGCGTCTCTTCGGGTCCAACAGGAGCATATGTAGCAAAAGTTTCTCTAACAGCACAAACATGGCGAGTGATCCAGAATCAATCCATCACTCCCTTGGATTGCCCACCGGGTTGCATTCAGAAAGCATAGCACACAAGTCATCAGCATCTTCGTGCTTTTCAACCATGTTTGTTTGACCCTTCTTCTTGTCTTTCTTTGGAGCACGACAATCTGTAGATTTGTGTCCAGCTTTCCCACAATTGTAGCAATTACCGTTGAACCGTTTATTGTTTGGGTTGCTTTTCGGTCCAGAAGTCTGCCTCCTCTTTCTCTTATTTTGAGAAGTATCCTCAATAATATTTTCTCCCATTATTTTTGATTTTCCACGTCCTCTCTTCTCAGCAGCTTTGTTGTCCTCTTCGATTCTCAACCGAACAATGATATCTTCAAGCAACATCTCCTTGCGTTTGTGTTTCAAGTAGTTTTTGAAGTCCTTCCACAAAGGAGGCTACTTCTCGATCATCGCTGCTACTTGGAATGCTTCATTGATGACAAGACCTTCAATGAAACTTTTGTTAGTAAAACTACTAAAATTACTACTTTCAACATTAGAATTAGTTCGACTTATACCTTCAGCAAGGAGATCGTGAATAATCACTTGCAATTCCTGGACTTGGGTAATAACAAACTTGTTATCTATCATTTTGTGTTAGTAATCTGTATTACTGTAAAATAAAACAATAAATTTTCTGAAAATACAGAAACAGTGAGAAACCTCACTAGCGCGGGCTTAGCGCGGCCGCGCTAGTGGGATTTACTTGGGACAGTAAGAAACCTGACTAGCGCGACCACTAGCGCGTGTTGAGCGTGGGCGCGCTAGTCTAGGCGTCCTCAGCTTCTCTTCTGGAAAAAAAATAGTACAAGAATAAACCAAGCCCACTGAATATACAGTGTATCCTTAAGGAAATTATTCCCCTCAAGTACCCGAGGTTTTGGAATATATCCTCCCAGGATAGAACGATTTAACTCACCAGCGTATCGGTACCAAAAACTCCGATGATCGGTGAACCACTTGATGGTTGTAAAACATACTAGAATATTTTTGTGCAGAAGAAGAAGAAGAAGAAGAAGAAGATCATAAAATTTTGTAACTTCTGAAAAGGTGAACAACCATAGCTGTTGGAACAGATGTGAAGATTGGGGGAAAATTAAAAATGGATTTAAAATAATGCGGGAAAAAACGGACCGGACCTTTGTCCAAAATGATTAATCAATCAATCTTTGACCAAATCCAAATCCAAATCAGAATCGGAATCCGAAGCCGAAGCTGAAGTCGAGCCAAGCGAGCGACGACGACGACGGCGCGAGACTTGCCTTCTTCTCAACTCTTTAAGAGCTAGAAGAAGAGATTCTCTATATATACACATAGATTTTCTTTCCTTCTTCCAATGAGGGACAAAGTGCACTAATTCAAATTTTCACTTCCCTCCATTTCTTTTCCCACCTTTTTTCATTCACTCTCTTTAAGCTACACCAAGCTTAAAATTAAGCTACACTAAGCCTAAAGACCAACAATCCCCCACATGAATGGGGAATGGATATAAAATAAAGGAATGCACGGACGTGTGTGTGTTTTACATGCAAGAATTAATTGCATCTGGATAAGTAGGTTTCCCTTTGAACTTTCCGTAGTGAAATTATATCGGATATACTCGGTCAATCGATAGATTTGATATCTTTGAACCGTTGAGATTTGTTGTATAACTAGACAACATAAGTCACATAATCAATCATTAACCATCTATGGTTCTCACGGTTGTGTTCGTTTCAGCCATGAACACCGCCTGGTTTCATGAGTGTTTAGAGAATGGGCCTTTACTTTCATTCCCTTTGAAGCGGCTTACACTTCACACTCGCATAGGTGATTTCTAAATGTGTAATCCTAAATACACACTATCTGGTCATATCCTTCCAGACTTAGCAAATCATTAAAAAGCTTTAAGCTTTATTGACTCATCAAAAAAGCCTTAATGTTTTACCTTGATTTCTGAACATTGTCTTCATCACGAGAATGAGTTGAGTTATTTGACAATGTTGAACCATCATTCATGACTTTGTTTGATCTCTTTGAACTCAGCTCTTGGGATCTCCAGTCTGCTAGGTAGAGTTACCGCCATGATGACTTGTCCTAGGCCTTAACCCCATTCCCTTTGATGATCTTTCAACTGTCTCTCTAGATAGGCTTTTTGTAAGTGGATCCGACACGTTATCTCTTGATTTTACGTAGTCAATTATGATAACACCACTAGAGAGTAGTTATCTAACGGTATTATGTCTCCGTCGTATATGACGAGATTTTTCGTTATACATAACGCTCCCTGCCCTCCCTATTGCCGCTTGACTATCACAACATATACAAATAGGTTCCAAAGGCTTGTGCCAAAATGGAATATCTTCCAAGAAATTTTGGAGCTATTCAGCTTCTTCACCGGCCTTATCTAAAGCTATGAATTCAGATTCCATTGTAGAACGGGTGATGCACGTTTGTTTGGATGATTTCCAAGACACTGCTCCATCCCCAATTGTGAAAACATATCCACTCGTGGATTTAACTTCAGATGATCCAGTGATCCAATTTGCATCACTATATCCCTCGATAACGGAGGGATATTTGTTATAATGCAAAGCATAATTTTGGGTATGTTTCAGATACCCCAAAACTCGTTTCATTGCCATCCAATGTATTTGATTGGATTACTTGTAAATCGACTCAGTTTGTTAATAGCACATGCTATATCTGGTCGCGTGCAATTCATTATATACATCAAACTTCCCAATACTCTTGCATAGTCCAGTTGTGAGTCACTTTCACCTTCATTCTTTTGAAGTGCATAACTCACGTCAATTGGAGTCTTGGCAATTTTGAAATCCAAATACTTGAACTTGTCAAGTACCTTTTCAATGTAGTGAGACTGTGATAATGCTAGACCTTGTGGAGTCTTGTGAATTTTGATTCCTAAGATCATATCAGCAACTCCTAAGTCTTTCATATTGAATTTGCTAGACAACATGTGTTTTGTAGCATTTATATATGACATGCTTTTGCTCATTATCAACATGTCATCAAGATATAAACAAATAATGACTTCATGACCCGGAGTGTTTTTAATGTAAACACATTTGTCGCACTCGTTGATTTTAAACCCACTTGCCAACATTGTTTGATCAAATTTGGCATGTCATTGTTTGGGTGCTTGTTTAAGTCCATAAAACGATTTAACAAGTTTGCACACTTTTTTTTCTTTACCAGGAACCACAAAACCCTCAGGTTGTTCCATGTAAATCTCTTCCTCCAATTCTCCATTTAAGAAAGCTGTTTTAACATCCATTTGATGGATTTCAAGACCATACACGGCCGCTAATGCCACTAGCATCCTAATAGATGTTATCCTCGTTACTGGCGAGTAAGTGTCAAATTAATCAAGGCCTTCTTTTTGTCTATAACCTTTGACAACAAGTCTTGCTTTATATTTGTCAATAGTGCCATCAACTTTCATTTTCCATTTAAAGATCCATTTCGAACCTAAAGGCTTATTTACAGGAGGAACATCAACCAATCCCATGTATGGTTATCCAAAATTGATTGAATCTCACTATTGACTGCCTCTTTCCAAAACGCCGAATCAGAAGACGACATAGCTGCTTTAAAAGTTTGAGGTTCATTTTCAAGCAAGAATGTCACAAAATCTGGTCCAAAGGAAGTAGATTTTCTGAGACGTTTGCTACGCCTTGGATCTTCTACACTTGGAGTATTTTTCTTTGGTTCTTCCCGAGGTCGTTTAGGTCTTTCACTTAACGACTCGCATTCAGTTTTGTACGGATAAATGCTTTCAAAGAATTCAGCATTATCTGATTCCATTACCGTATTAACATGACTCTCGGGATTATCGGATTTATGGACCAAAAACCGACATGCTTTATTATTTGTAGCATATCCAATGAAAATGCAATCTACTATTTTTGGTTCGATTTTAACCCTTTTAGGTAAAGAAACTTGTACCTTTTCTAGACACCCCCACACTTTGAAATATTTCAAGTTAGGTTTTCTACCTTTCCATTTTTCATATGGAATAGATTGCATTTTGCTGTGGGGTACTCTTTTGAGTATTCGGTTAGCTGTAAGGATAGCTTCCCCCCACAAACACTGCGGTAATCCGAAACTTATTAGTAAAGAATTCATCATTTCCTTTAATGTCCGATTTTTTCTTTCCGTAATTCCGTTGGGTTGAGGTGTGTAAGGTGCAGTAGCTTGATGGATAATTCCATACTCCGAACATATTTCTACAAACGGAGATTCATATTCTCCACCTCTATCACTTATAATCATTTTGATCTTTTTATTCAATTGATTCTCTACTTCATTCTTGTATTGCTTCATCCTTACTATTAAGCAAATAAACATGACAATATCGAGTGCAGTCGTCAATAAAAGTAATAGAATATTTTTTTCCACCTCGAGATGGTGTCTACTTCATATCGTAAATGTTAGTATGAATTAAGTCTAAAGGATTTGAATTCCTTTCAACAGACTTATAAGGATGTTTTACAAACTTAGATTCAACACATATTTGACATTTCGATTTATTACACTCGAATTTAGGCAATACTTCTAAATTAATTAACTTCCGCAAGGTTTTATAATTGACATGTCCTAAACGAATATGCCATAAATCATTTGACTCCAACAAATAAGAAGAAGCTAAAATTTTATTCATACTATCAACAACCATTACATTGAGTTTCCAACATAAATTTCATTTTTTCTCACAACAACTTTATCAGAGACAAATACATATTTGAATCCATTTTTCACAAGTAAAGAAGTAGAAAGTAAATTCTTCCTAATAGTAGGAACATGAAGAACGTTGTTGAGCGTTAACACCTTGCCAGAAGTCATCTTTAAGAATATCTTCCCATAACCTTCAATCTTGGCTGTTGAATTATTTCCCATGGAAATCTCTTCTTCGGGACCAGCAGTAGAGTAAGTCGCAAATGCTTCTTTGACAGCACAAATATGTCGAGTGGCTCCGGAGTCAATCCACCACTCCTTCGGATTTTCAACTAAGTTGCATTCCGAAAGCATTGCACAAAGATCACCAATTTCATCATTCTTCTCCACTGTGTTGGCTTGTCCCTTTTTCTTATCCTTTTTCGGGAGACGACAATCAGGGGCTTTGTGACCAACTCTTCCACAGTTGTGGCAGTTACCCTTGAATTTCTTTTTGTTTTGCTCCTTAGTCTGTCCAGAAGATCTCTTCCTCTTCTTACTTTTTGGATCAGTCTCCTCAACAATATTAGCTCCCATGATCGTTGAATTTCCACGAGACTTCTTCTCGGCTGTTTTGTTGTCTTCCTCAATCTTCAGATGAATCACAAGATCTTCCAACTTTATTTCTTTGTGCTTGTGCTTAAGATAGTTCTTGAATATCTCCATGAAGGAGGCAACTTTTCAATCATTGAAGCCACTTGAAATGCTTCATTCACGACCATACCTTCAGCAATAAGGTCGTGAAAAATAAGTTGAAGCTCCTGAACTTGGGTTCCCACAGTATTGCTGTCTATCATTTTATAGTCTAAAAACTTGACAACCACAAATTTCTTCAAGCATACATCTTCCATCTTGTACTTCTTCTCAAGTGCGTCCCATAATTCTTTCGAAGTATTCATGGCACTGTACAAATTGTACAAGTCATCCTCTAAAGCGCTTAGGATATAGCCTTTGCAAAGAAAATCTGCCTGCTTCCATGCTTCAACAATCATGAACTTCTCGTTGTCCGGCATGTCCGCAACAGGCACTGGAGGTTCTTCACTAGTGAATTTCTGCATACCAAGTGTGGTAAGCCAGAAGAACACCCTTTGCTGCCATCCTTATAAGTTCTCCAGAAATTTTCCCCGATTTTTCTGCCAGTGGAACAACAGTCCGGCTTGACGAGGCTATCATCGTTGCCGCAACAGTCGCAAAAGAATTTCCGTTATCAATTGCCATTTCTCACTGTCAACAACAGAAGAGTTCAATCAATGGAAAAACCAGAACATTTATATACTGTTTCACAGAAAACGATAAAGTTTTTATGTTCTTCAAATCGTTTTCTGAATTTCAAAACTCTGATGAAGTTTTTATATCTTCAAATCAGAATAATAAAATTTAGAAGGAGTAGAAAACACACAAGTTTTAATCTCCACAAACAGAATACAGAAAAAAATAATAATAATTTTCTTAAGATTGTTAGTAATCTGTATTGCTGTAAAATAAAATAATAAATTTTCTGAAAATACAGAAATAGTGAGAAACCTAGTGCGGGATTTAGCACGGCCGCGCTAGTGTGATTTACCTGGGACAGTAAGAAACCTGACCAGCGCGACCACTAGCGCGTGCTGAGCACGGGCGCGCTAGTCCAGGCCTCCTCGGCTTCTCTTCTGGAAAAAAATAATAATAATACAAGAATAAACCGAGTCCACTGAATACACAGTGTGTCCTTAAGGAATTATTCCTCTCAAGTACCCGAGGTTTTGGAATATATCCTCCCAGGATAGAACGATTTAACTCACCAGTGTATCGGTACCAAAAACTCAGGTGATCAGCGAACCACTTGATGGTTGTAATGGAATATTTTTGTGCAGAAGAAGAAGAAGATCAGAAATTTTTGGAAGTAAAAATTTTGGGATTCAAGGCATATTTATAGCCAATTTCGTACTATTTCTGAAAGGTTTTGCAACCTTTCAGAACAACCATAGTTGTTGGAACATATGTGAAGATTGCGAGAAAATTAAAAACGAATTTAAAATAATTCGGGAAAAAACGGACCGGACCTTTGTCCAAAGATATTAATCAATCAATCGATATTTGACCGAAGCCGAAGTCGAGCGAGCGACGACGACGACGGCGCGAGGCTTGCCTTCTTCTCAACTCTTTAAGAGCTAGGAGAAGAGCTTCTCTATATATACACATAGATTTTCTTTCCTTCTTCCAATGAGGGACAAAGTGCACTAATTCAAAATTTCACTTTCCTCTATTTCTTTTCCCACCATTTTTCATTCACTCTCTTTAAGCTACACCAAGCTTAAAATTAAGCTACACTAAGCTTAAAGACCAACATTTTGTAGTCCAAAAACTTTGCGGCAACGAACTTCTTCAACCCGGCATCTTCAGTTTTGTATTTCTTTTCAAGCGCAATCCACAGTTCTTTTGACGTCTCCACGCCATTGTAGACGTTATACAAAGCGTCCTCCAATCCGCTAAGAATATAATTCTTGCACAAAAATTCGGAATGCTTCCACGCCTCAATCACAAGAAAGCGTTCAGTCTCTGGAGTTTCATCAGGCAGCACAAGAACATCTTCCTTGATGAACTTCTGCAGACTTACAGTAGTCAAGTAGAAGAACATCTTTTTCTGCCAGCGCTTGAAATCAACCCCGAAATTTTTTTTGGGTTTTTCTGCCGGTGTTGTTCGTCTAGTCGATGCATTGGCAGTCACCATAGGAACAGTTTGGTTCCCGTTGTCATTTGTCATTTCTGTAAAAGAATGACACAAACCAACGTTAAAATCATGTAGATTTTAATCTCCAATAGAGTAGAAACCCACAAAGGTTTTACTCTCCAGAAACAATGAGTATAACACAAATACAAAAAATAAAAAAAATTAAATTCCTTAAGCTTGTTAGTAAACTGTATTTGTAAAATAATTCTGGAGATAATAAAATAATATTCAAACAGAAATCTAAACGAAATAAAAACCAATTCGAGCCCACTGAATTCACAGTGTTTCCTTAAGGAATTTAATCCCCCTCCTAGTACCCAAGGTTATGGATTATTTCCTCCCAGGATAGAACGAATTACCCACTGGTGTAGTGGTACTTCAAACCCCAGTATTTCAGCGAACACAAAATTCGATAGCAAATCACACTTACTGTTGCTTTCTTTGAAGTTAAAATATGCAAAAGAAAGGAGGAGAACTTAGAAATTCGTATTGAAATCTGAGAGAATGGACTTGTATTTATAGCTAATGTTGGGCTAAAATCTAAAGAGGTGCAACTCTTCAGAATGACTGTTTTTTGTAAAATGGCCATAGCATAAATGTCATAACATGAATGCCTATTTACTCAACAATAAAGAGGGAAAATTGAAAAGGGTAGTTAATTTTCTGTTACAAAAACAAAAAACTGAAAAATGGATAACTTAATTGGATTTAGTATTAATTAATATTAATATTTTGTTATTAAAATGAATATTTAACAACATTTCTGTTAATATTTACTATTAACAAATAAATTTGGTCCAAAAATTAATCAATCGATCGATCATTTGACCAAATCCAAATCCAAAGTTGAAGCCAAGCCGAGCCGAGCGAGCGACGATGACGACGGAGCGAGGCTTGCCTTCTTCTCAACTCTTTATGAGCTAGAAGAAGAGCAATTATTTATATACCCATCAAAAACATTTTCCTCTTTTCATATGTGACAATCAAGGAGGAAAACTCAAATATTACTCAAATATTTTATTTTTTCCTTTATTTCTCATTCACCCTATTTTAAGCATTAATAACTTAAAAGATCCAACAGTCCTGTGGATAACATCATGCTAATATAGTTAAATCAATTTGTTATGTAAATCAGGTCTCACGATCCGGAACTTGAAAGTGACAACATAGTCCAACTAAAAGCAAAACCAAACCAACGAGCAACTATACATTGATAAAACCCGTCTTATGAGAGTGCCATACGATTGCTTGCTCAACTACCTCTAACATGTGCACTACTGAATGAGTCCCCCCTTAAAATAAATACTTTGCTCTATCATGAAAGTCTACATTCACCCTCGTATACCTTAGTAGAAAGAAGTTGAAATAAATGTAAATAATTCAAAATAAATACTCACGCATGTCTAGTATATCTCAATTTCTAGTATTATGTTTATATCACCTAATCGTTTTTTCCTTTAAACGCGAATGAGGGAGAAAATCAAGAAAAATACTGACGGTCAAGAATTAGATGGTAAAAAGGGTTTTTCTCACTTTTAACCCGCGCCAGAAACTATTTACATTCCGTAGCCGAAAAGTATATAAAATTTGGAAAAAAATGTTAGTTATATTAGGTAATAATTAGTTTTTTTTTAATTTAAATTTTTAAAAATTTAAATTATGCATTATGTGTTCTTAATAATTAGTTATTCTTTTTAAGTTAACCAATTTGGAGTTTTAAAATTATTATAAAATAAAAAACGGAAAAAATACCAATTTAAATTGGGGAGTAGTTTCTTTCGAACAAAAAAAGTTTGATACTTAATAAAATCTTGCTACAATTTTAAATTAGAAATTGTTACACTTTTTATTATTTTTGAATGAAAGAAAAAAAATTGAATCTAATCATCATTAATTGACAACAACAACAATAATAATAATAATAATTATTATAATAATAATAATAATAATAATAATAATAATAATAATAAAAAGTATATATATTATTAAAAGAAGAGTAAAAAACATCTATATTAAGCCAAGTGGCAACCTCACAATAGGCCACTTGGCAATTTAGGAAAAAGTTAGTTAGTTTTACGTAATATTTAGTTATTTTTAAAAAATTTTAAATTATGCATTACGTGTTCTTAATAAGTAGTTACTCTTTTAAGTTAACAAATTTGGAGTTTTAAAATTATTATAAAATAAAAAACGAAAAAAGTTTGCCTCTTTCAAACAAAAAAAGTTTGATACTTAATAAAATCTTGCTACAATTTTAAATTAGAAATAACTACACATTTTATTAGTGCCTTAAATTAGGAGATTTAGTTACGCCATTTTTTTTTCTCTATTCCACTTTTAAAAAAATTCCTTCCATGTGTATTACCTATTTTAAGCTTTAAAGAAGGAAATTATAGTGGCTGATTGGCCAACCTTAGGTCCGGCCAATTACAAAATTTTATCAGCCAACAACTTCTAACGAATTTAAAATAATCTTTGACGTGATGGCGAGCCACTTCAAATATGATACTGAATTTCAATGCCTTAGGCTAGGTACGAGTTTCTCCCCTAATGCTTTTGAAAGAGTAAAAGACACGAATATAAAGGATCCAGAGGATTGCGGTTGATAAGCTAGCCAGATTGTGCGAAAGTTGGATATGATAGGAGCACATGCTGATTGTTGACCATTGACAGTCATTAAAAAGCTTTGAAGCTTTGAAATCGAATTTGAATTTTTAAATCATTATTTGATTGGATTCGGTATTGTTGCAAATAATTAGAAATATTATTTGGAGTTTATATCTCAATTTTGATGGTGTTTGGTGAAGATTATACTTGATTTTGGCTAAATTTCAGATTGAAAGAAGAAGAAGAAGAACACATGACATACTATGTACTGTCATGATCCAAATTTCCCTCCGTTGGGTATTGTGATGGCACCTAGTCTTAGGGACTAGGTAAGCCTAACAGTTACTGAATAACAGCAATAATAAAAGAAGGCTAGCAGTCTCGATATAAAATCTCAACAGAATGTACAAACTTTCTCAAAACCGGTAGTACAAGTCATAAGCTCTACGAATCTTCTACAACTTCTAAGTACAACTGTTTGGAAGTAGATACAACAGTGTATGAATAATAAATACAAAGAAGGTGACTCCGACGCCTGCGAACGCAACAGCAAGTTACCTTGAGTCTCCTCGGCAATCATCCACACAGCTACTACAATATATACCTGGATTTACACACAAAAATATGCAGATGAATAGTATGAGCACACCACAGCGGTTCCCAGTAAGTATCAAGACTAACCTCGGTGGAGTAGTGACGAGGACTAGTCAAGACACCACTGGTCTACAAAATAAATAACATGAATATAGAAATGACCGAATGTTACATCTATCTAAGACTTCTCAGGATAATCCACAACAATGACAATATAAAGCGGAAGGAATTACAGAAATCAATCACGAAACAACACAAAAATACACAGAAAGATGGACAGCAAAACAAGCTGAATCGAAAGGAAAAACAATACAATAGAGAACACCGATAACTCAACTCCACGTCGGTTTGTTCACATAGGGCCTTAGCCATTAAAATCCATAACTGGTAGAAATCTTTAAACAGCAGTTCATATGAAAAACTTTTGCAAATAAAATCATTTTAGTATGGAAGAGTTTACTTTGAAAACATACTTTCTCCAAAAGTAGATATAAGTATAATTAATAGAGAGAATTACGTAAAACATAGTTTCTTTCAAACTACGAAGCTTTCAAAGAGACTTTCCCAATAAATGACTTCCAAATATCATTTTAGGCAAAACTAGTGATTTTCAAATATACCTTCGATGTAAAAGGCATTCAAATATAATCATTTCAAAATCATTGATTTTTCAATAATACTTTTCAATAAAATCCCTTGATAAATATCTCCTCAAGATTTATCCACCGGAACTCAGTCCGTCACTCAGAAATTTTCATGCAGTACAGGAGGAATATCAAATCTTGCAAATAAATGCAGTAAATAGCAAACAAGAACGACGGAAATAATAATGCATAAATACGGCACGGAATGTCCCCTCGTGCTAGATAACATAAACACGACACGGAATGTCCACTCGTGATAAATAACATAAACACGGCACAGAATGTCCCCTCGTGCTAAATAACATAAACACGGCACGGAATTTCCCCTCGTGCTAAATAACATAAACACGGCATGGAATGTTCCCTCGTGCTAAATAACATAAACACGACATGGAATGCTCCCTCGTGCTAAATAACATAAACACGACACGAAATGTTCCCTCGTGCTAAATAACATAAACATGGCACAGAATGTTCCCTCGTGATAAATAACATAAACATGGCACGGAATTTTCCCTCGTGCTAAATAACATAAACATGGCACGTAATGTTCCCTCGTGCTAAATAACATAAACATGGCACACAATGTTCCCTCGTGCTAAATAACATAAACAACAATTTAACAAGGGAAATCAACAATAAGAACCATAAATCACAACACCCCGGCAAGGGATTCAACGACGCAACAGTATCATCAACAGTACAAACAACAATAGAAATCATACCATCCCAACAAGGGAGTCAACAATGAAAACAATATCATTAACAACATAAACGGTAATAGAAACCATAACATCCCGGCAAGGGAGTCAACAAGGCAAACAACATCCTCAACAACGGAATAATAAGAGAAACCACACAATCCCGGCAAGAGAAACAGCTATAACCAATCTCACCTAAACAGTTAACTTTACGGAATAAACTCAACTTTATCAAGGGCTCAGTAATAGGCAACATCAAGGAAATACCAATAACATAAATGTCTAAGAATTAGGCCTAAGTAGCACTTAAGGGAATAGTAATATAAATCAAAATGTAAGACTCACGGGCATGCTTGACTCCAACGAATAGATGTTCCAACTACGGCTAGTCAACTATAAGGCTAGATGACACTAATTATAGTAAATTAGGCAAGATATGAAGAAAATATAGCATGATCATAAGAGAAGTAGAATATTCAGTTAAGTCAAGTAAAGTCAAATAGCCAACGAAGGAATCCAAAAATAAGTAATTCTAATTTAAACAGGAAGGGATGAAATTAACAGCCAAGGATTCCATTGTAACAATTACATCTCATACACAGGTAACATAAGAACTTACGAATCCTAAAAGGCCAATCTATTAGCAAATAAGTCCGAGTACACACTCGTCACCTCGTATACACGGACTACAACCAACAAAGAATACTCAATCCTAAGGGGTAGTTCCCCCACACAAGGTTAGGCAAGATACTTACCTCAAAGACGACAACCCGGTACTCAAAAATAGACTTCTCGGGCAGAAAGACCTCCGGACAGATCACAATCAACTAAAATAACTTCAAAATACACATAAAATGTATAAGGAACTATTCCGAATATTAAAGTTTCAATCTTTATAAAATTATAAAAATCGACCCCCGGGCCCGCACCTCGGAACCCGACAAATTTTACAAATTCCTGTATCCATTCTAATACGAGTTCACCCATACTAAATCTATCCAATTCCGATATCATTTGGTCTTTCAAATCATGATTTTTCATTTTTGAAGTTTTCTTTCAAAACCCACAACTTCCTCAACCCAAAACACAATCTAAATGATGGAAACAAGAACTAATTCATGAAATATAATTAATTCTAGTGGAAGAACACTTACTCATTTGATTTGTGTGAAAAACCCTCAAGGAATCACCTAAAACCGAGTTCTAGAAGTCAAAATATGTATAAAATGGCGAAACCCTGATTTTGGAAAACTTATATTCTGCCCAGATGTTTAATGAATCGTGATCGCGGAACATTGATTGTGATCGCGGAGAAGAAAAGAAAGGCTGCCCAGGCTTAAAGTACTACGATCGCGGGGGAAGTAATGCGATCGTGAAGAGGAACAATGGTCACTGGCCAAAACGTTCTATGTGATCGCGAAGGCACGTGTACGATCGCGTATGAGAAGTTACCTGCTGCCCAAAATGCCTCACTACGCGATCGCGAAGCGTGGAATGCGATCGCGTAAAAGAGATAACTGGATGCCCTGCTGGAAAACTATGCGATCGTGATGCTGTAGATGCGATCGCGAAGAAGAAGAAAGTATACCTCTGCGATCGCGGTAGAGTATGCGCGAACGCATTGAAGGAAAGTCTGGGCTGCTCAAAGAGACACTATGCGATCGCGACTACTCCTATGCGATCGCATAGAAGGAAACCAGAATGCAGGTTCAGCAGTTCAAAATAGGGAAAATGGACCCGAAACCCATCCAAAACACACCCGAGACCTCAGGGCTCAAAACCAAATATACACACAACCTCAAGAACATCCTACGGACTTATTCGAGTAATCCAAACACCAAAATAACATCATAAACATCGAATTAAACCTCAAAATCAATGAAATTTCTCAAAACTTCTTTAAACATCAAATTTTGCATTTTTTTTTACCCGAATCACGTCAAACCAAGTCCATTTATTACCAAACTTCACAGATAACACATATAAATCATATCGAACCTGTACCAGGCTCCGAAACCAAGATACGATCCTGATACCACAGGTTTCACATCAAATTTCATTTTCAAAAACTTTTATATTTTTCAGAAAATAATTTTATTTAAAAATTTATTTCTCGTACTTGGGACCTCAGAATTCGATTCTGATGCCCAAGTCCCATATTTTCCTACGGACCCTCCGGTGCTGTCAAATCACGGGTCCGGGTCCGTTTACCAAAAACGTTGACCGAAGTCAACTTTATTTAAATTTTTAATACAAAATTATCATTTTTATCAGTTTTTCACATAAAGGCTTTCCGGCTACACGTACGGGCTGCGCACGTAAATCTAGGTGAGATAGAAGGAGGTTTTCACGACCTCGGAACATAGAATTAGCTAGAAAAATACGTGATGACCTTTTGGGTCATCACATGTACATTCGAAATTATAGAAAAGTTGTAGTATAATTGTATGTAAATTGTATTATGTTGTAGTTATATATATTATTTTTATTTGAATGTTGTATGAAACTTGAAATAGTTGTATAATGCATGAATTGTTATATAAAATTTGTATTTATGTTATCAATACTATCTTTTTACATAAAGTTGTTGATATGTATCAAATTTGTCCAATGATTTTACGAGGTTCATAATTATCGTGCGAGGCTAGTAAACTATTTTGCTTCACTTGATTGGTTAACATACCCAATACATTAATCTATCACAAATTAACGAAAATTGTTTATACCAGCACTAAAATAGATACATCGTACTTACAATTAATATTATACAATTTGATGGTACATCAACATACAAATTTTAAAACAAATTTCGTACAAATTTAATGCAAATTTGAATATCTACAACAACATACATAGTAAAAATAAAATTTCATACAACTAATTATACATTGTACAACTTATCTACAACTTTCATACATTATTTCTACCCAATTAAATACATCTACAACATCATACAACTTAAATATAAATTTTATACAAATTTTATACAATATGTATATTGTATATATTTTTTATCTGATTTGTATACATTTTGTCTGTGGTGTGTGCTTCTTCCTCTCTATAATTCCAATCAAAACTTTCTCTCTTACTATAATATTGATACATATCAATAACTTTATGTAAAAAAGATTGTATTGATAATTTAAATACAAATTTTATAGAACGACTCATACATTATACAACATTCAAATAAAAAATATATATAACTACAACAAAATATAATTTACATACAATTATACTACAACTTTACTACAATTTCGTAAGTATACTGTATGTCATGTGTTCTTCTTCTTCTTCTTCGAGTTTCAATCTGAATTTCAACCAAAATAAAGTTTAATATTCATCAAAACATCCTCAAAATTGAGATATAAACTCCAAACAATATTCTCAATTATTTGCAACAACACCCAATGTCACGACCCAAAATCCATTAAAGGTCGTGATGGCACCTAACACCGTTGTCAGGCAAGCCAACAATAATTAATTAGCTTTATTACTCATTTTAGTATTTTGAAATCATAATTTCCTTCAATTAAATAGTAAAAGATAGAACTTACAGAGTAAATGATAATATTTTCACAACTAAAATACTGAATAACCCTTAATCATTCTCAAAACCGGTGTCAAAAGTGCATGAGCATTAACTAGGGAGTAAAATAAAATACAGCATATGTCCGGAATACAAATTGGACAAAAAAATATAAGTAACTCTGAAGGAGACTCTGCTGGCTGCGATCAAAATATGGAATGCAGCCCACCTAAATGTCCGCAAATAATCACGCCTTTGCGCTCACAAGGCCACTAGACATATATGTACCTGCAAAAAAATGTGCAGCAAGTGTGGTATGAGTACGTAAATCAACACGTACTCAGTAAGTATCCAATCTAACCTCGAAGAAGTAGTAACGAGGGGTCGACTCCGACACTTACTATGGGCTAACAATAAATATCGATATTATAATTAAGCAAGGAATTATATAAAATGGCTGAAAACTCAATAACAAGAAGTAAGTAAACATTTCTTTTATTATTAGGATATTTCCATCTATATTTTCGTCATTTAACAAATATCTCAAGCCAACGAAGCAATATCAATTGTTATTAGTTCCAAGGATTTATCATGCGCAAGTCATGCCGAGGTCATACGGCCCGATCCAACATATAAATATAAATTGTGCACTGCCGATGGTCGAACGACATGAACCATAGATGAATCTATTAACCTGCTGAGGTGTCCGCCCATGAGAGTAGTGGAAATTTATCCCGCTTGCGGAATATAATTGCGACGCGGTTGAACATAGATTTCTCAAGTTATTACAATATTCCTCAATTCTTTTCAAAAATACGAAATTCACATGAAAACTTTCAAATCTCGAAATCCTCAATTCTCAACTCTTTTCAAGGCAATTAATAAGCATACCGAAATCTCAATTCTTTTCAAGGCAAATAATAAACATAATCTAACAATATCAACAAGGCATGGTGTAAACCTAAAACTACCCGGACATAGGCATAATAAGTAGCTACATACGGACTCTCATCACTTCGTGTGTATGTAGCCCATGCAAATATGAGTACACATGAATTCAATTCACCTATGGGGTTAATTCCCTCTTACAAGGTTAGAAATGAGACTTACTGATCACGTTCAACTATGTCTTATAGAAAGACTAAACGGGCGCTGCAAATATAATCTGAGGCATTACGCCCAGAGTCGATCCCACAGGGAATTTACGTATCAATCAAGCCTTCAGAAAATGCAACTTTTACTCAATCAATTTTCTCAAGACTTTTGAATATCAATTGGTAATATTTTACTATTTCTACTGACAAAATTAATAAACTGATTAACTAACAATATGGTGTAAAAAATTATAATAATGGTTTAAGGTTATGGTTTCTCCCGTCGGTGGACTTCTTTCTTGGATACTTCTTATAGTTTGATTAATTGTCTCTATCAATCATGAAAACTCTATCTACCATAAATATCTCTCAAGTAATTATGATAATTTACTAGATGCACTCTCTCAAGTTACTCTAGCTAGATTGCATTACAGTTCACTTTAGATTGCACCCGAAGTATCGTTATTTCTAATCCAACTTCTAAACCCTCGGTTATGACTTTCGTCTATACTCCG
>ML397480.1:128395-140589 GCA_005239525.1 Nicotiana knightiana | reverse complement strand
GTTATATTACTCGAATAAGTTCGTAGGATGATTTTGAAGTCGTGTGTATATTTGGTTTTGAGCGCAGAGGGTTCGGGTGAGTTTCGGGCAGGTGTCGGGGTGCTAAACTTAGGAAATTTCGGGTGTTTTAGGCGGTATCTGGTGTCCAGTTCTTCCTTTTCTGCGATCGCGGTGTATCGCACGCGATCGCGATGTTCAATTTGGGAAGGGGGTCAATTTTCTATGCACGATCGCTAAGAGCTGAGTGCGAACGCGGAGCCTTAGGATTTAGCTCTACGCGATTGAACCCCTATGTCCGCGATCGCGTAAGTCTCCTGTGGGGTTAGGGGCTGGGCAGCAAATTGTTCTATGCGAACGCGTTTTTTCATTCATGATCGCGTGGGTACACGTCCGGTTTCTCTGCGATCGCACTCCTTAATTCGCGATCGCGCAAGTTTGAAGTGCAGTACTCTCTGCGATCGCAGCCCTTCTGTCGTGATCGCGTAGAGTAAAATCGTCCAGTTATTTAAAGTGTCCAAAACAGAATCCCATTACGGGATTTTCATAAATTTTCACCATCTCCTTCTTCTCCAAAGCCCATAGCCGATTTCCAAGCTGCTCTTCCTCCATAACCACTTAGGTAAGTAATCTTAACTCTAATTTCTTCCATTTTCTTCATCAATAATTAGATTCTAGGCCTAAAAACATGAAATCAAAGGCAGAAATAGAGGGTTTTGGGTAGAGTTAGGGCTTTTGGAAATTTTGGGAATTCAACCTCATTTTGGGGTCGGATTTCAAAACAACTTGTATATTCGGGTTCATGGGGGAATGGGTGATTGGGTTTTGGTACAAACCTCGAGTTTGGACCAAGCGGGCCCGAGGTCGAATTTTGGTATTTTTGGAAGAATTATGGGAAATGTATAATTAGTCTTTGGGATTGAGTTATTGAATAATTATTGATGTTATTAAGTCAATTATGTCTAGATATTATCGTTTCGGAGTTGGATTCAAGAGGAAAGGCCGTGATTGAGGCTTGACTTGCATTCTTGGAGCCGAGGTAAATGTTTGGCCTAACCTTAGCTTGAGGGAGTAGGTATAGAGTCTTATTTTCTATGTGTAATTCATGTCCAACGTATAGGTGAGGTGACGAGTACCTATATGTTGTGGTCAAGCATGCCCGTGAGTCGATCTTCGATGAGTTATTTAATGTTCTTTGATATTCTTCGTGTTGTGAATTATTGGGAACCTTGGAAGTGATACCTTGAGGTTACTTCATGACGTAGAAAATTATTGATTATTTGTTCGGTAGAGGATTTTACTGTTGACATTATACCTCTGAGTGAGATTGGTTATAGCTGAGTCCCTTGCCATGACAGTAGAATTTTGTTGATTATTTCTGTACATTTAAAATGTCGTATTGTTAAACTTTCACATCAATTATTGCTTTTACACTCATCATGCACGAGGGAACATTCCATGCCGAGTGATTATTATTTATGCACGAAGGAACATTCCGTGCGGATGATTTTTATTTATGCGCGAGGGGACATTCCGTGCCGATGATTATTATTTATGCACGAAGGAACATTCTCTGCCGATGATTATTATTTATGCACGAGGGAACATTCCGTGCCGATTGATTATATTTATGCACGAGGGAACATACCGTGCTGATTGATTATTAATTATGCACGAGGGAACATACTGTGCTGATTGATTATTATTTATGCGCGAGGGGACATTCTGTGCTGATTGATTATTATTTATGCATGGGTTATTGGGTTTTGGTCCCAACCTCGAGTTTGGACCAAGCAGGCCCGAGGTCGAATTTTGGTATTTTTGGAAGAATTATGGGAAATGTATAATTAGTCTTTGGGATTGAGTTATTGAATGATTATTGATGTTATTAAGTCAATTATGTCTAGATATTATCGTTTCGGAGTTGGATTCAAGAGGAAAGGCCGTGATTGAGGCTTGACTTTCATTCTTGGAGCCGAGGTAAATGTTTGGCCTAACCTTAGCTTGAGGGAGTAGGTATAGAGTCTTATTTTCTATGTGTAATTCATGTCCAACGTATAGGTAAGGTGACGAGTACCTATATGTTGTGGTCAAGCATGCCCGTGAGTCGATCTTCGATGAGTTATTTAATGTTCTTTGATATTCTCCGTGTTGTGAATTATTGGGAACCTTGGAAGTGGTACCTTGAGGTTATTTCATGACGTAGAAAATTATTGATTATGTGTTCGATAGAGGATTTTACTGTTGACATTATACCTCTGAGTGAGATTAGTTATAGCTGAGTCCCTTGCCGGGACAGTAAAATTTTGTTGATTATTTTTGTACATTTGTAATGTCGTATTGTTAAACTTTCAAATCAATTGTTGCTTTTACACTCATCATGCACGAGGGAACATTCCGTGCCGAGTGATTATTATTTATGCACGAAGGAACATTCCGTGCCGATGATTATTATTTATGCACGAGGGAACATTCCGTGCCGATGATTATTATTTATGCACGAGGGAACATACCGTGCCGATTGATTATTATTTATGCGCGAGGGGACATTCCGTGCCGATTGATTATTATTTATGCGCGAGGGGACACTCCGTGCTGATTGATTATTATTGATGCACGAGGGGACATTTCGTGCCGAGTCATTATTGTTTATATGCGAGGGGACATTCTGTGCCGTGTGATTTTGAGGTTATACACGAGGGGTCATGCCGTGTTTTTCCCTCTCTATTATACTTGTTCGGGCTGATATTTCCTGTTTCACTTCTACATTTCCGTTAGTACTTGATTCTACCTTTTTAGAAATTGTTGCCCCTCTTATCTCCAGCATGTTCTTCCCCGTAACTATATTCTTGTTTATTTTCTGCTATACTATTGAACTGCACAGGTATAATTTGTTGTTGTGTCCTAGCCTCGTCACTACTTCGCCGAGGTTAGGCTCGACACTTACTCAGTACATGGGGTCGGTTGTACTGATGCTACACCTGCACTTCTTTATGTTGTGCAGATTACGCAGCCGGAACCAGTGGACATTGTTAGTGGGAGTGTCCTTCAGTCCATTCCAGACAACACCGAGGTAGTTCCACATGGAGTTCGTGGATCTCGACGTCCCTGTCTATTTTTCATTCTTTCATTTATGTGTTTTCGAGACAGATACATCATTTTATTTTCAAACTGTTGTATTTAATCAAATCTTAGAATGGTTCGTGAGGTTGTGACTCCACTTCTGGGTTTGTACTTAAAAGGATTTCTTTGTTATTAGCTATTGTCATTTAGACTTATGTTAATGCTTCCGCACTTTATCTCTATTATCTAGTCAGTGTTTGTTATTTTCACTTGTTAATAAATCAATTCAGTTAACACATTGTCTTGCCTAGCGGGTGCAACATTAGACGCCATCACGGCCTGAAAGTGGGATTTTTGGTCGTGACAAGTTGGTATCAGAGCACTAGATTTCTTAGGTCTCACAACTCACAGACAAACTTGGTAGAGTCTGAGGGATCGATACGGAGACGTCTGTACTTATCCCCAGAGGCTGCAAAGTTAGGAGTAACTTCACTTTTCTTCTTTTCTGTCGTGCGATTTGAAGTCTAAATGCTAATTGAGTTTCAATTTTATTCTCTCGCAGATGGCGAGAACGCGTGTTTCCTCATCTACCAATCAGCAGCCCGATTCTCCTGTTGCAGCTCCTACAAGGGGCCGAGGCCGTATTAGAGGCTGAGGCATGGGCAGGGCATAACCCAGAGCAGCAGCCCTAGTAGAGGACCCACAGGTAGACTTATACGGTGAGGTTCCTACCCAGACGGTTCCAGTTGGACCAGCTCAGGTCCCAGAGGGGTTCATTGCCACCCCGGTGCTTCAAGACGCTCTAGTCCGCTTAGTGGGACTCATGGAAAGTGTGGCTCAGGCCGGTCTTCTTCCTACTGCACCAGCCGTCTCTCAGGCTGGGAGAGGGACCCAGACTCATGCTACTCGCACACCAGAGCAGCTAGATCCTCAGTTCCAGACTCCGGTACCTCAGACGACCGGAGTAGCTTNTAGATTCACCAAGTTATTCACTACTACATTTACTGGTGCACCATCAGAGGATCCCCAGGATTATTTGGACAACTGTCATGAGGTTCTTCGGAACATGGGCATAGTAGAGTCCAATGGAGTTGATTTTGCTACTTTTCGTCTTTCGGGTTCCGCCAAGACTTGGTGGAGAGACTATTACTTGACCAGGTGAGCTGGGTCTGCACCATTGGCTTGGGCTCAGTTCTTCGAGTTATTTGTGGGGAAGTTCCTTCCAGTTACTCAGAGGGAGGATCTTCGGAGGCAGTTTGAGCGCCTCCAGCAGGGATCTATGTCTGTCACTCAGTACGAGACCAGGTTCATCACTCTAGCTCGACATGCTATTATGATACTCCCCACTGATCGTGAGAGAGTGAGGAGGTTTATTGAGGGTTTGGCTCAGCCTATCAGGCTTCAGATGGCCGAGGAGTCAGGTAATGATATTTCATTCCAGGAGGCGTCCAACGTGGCCAGGAGGATTGAGATGATTATGTCATAGGGTGGTGGTTAGGGGGATGAAAAGAGGCCCCATCACTTCGGTCGATTCAGTGGAGCCTCATCTGGGGTAGGGATTCTTTAGGCAGAAGTCATCCTCCCAGACTCTATCAGTCGGCACTTCAGGTGGCTCACAGTGCACCGACAGCTCCTATTGGTGCACCATCAGCACCTATCAGTGCACCGCTGCTTCATAGTTTCCAGGGTGGTTATCAGGGTCGACAGGGCCAGTTCCAGAGTCAGCAGCCACATTAGCAGAGACCTTGTTATTCTTGCGGTGGTTTGGGGCATATTTCTAGGTTTTGCCCCTGAGGTTCTGGTGGGTCTCAGTATCAGGGTTCCTGTGCCATGGTTTCTGCATCAGGTGCACCCCCACCCCCTTAACCAGCTAGGGGTGGCGGTCGGCCAGAGGTAAAGGTCAGACTCATAGAGGTGGAGGACATGCCACGAGAGGTAGAGGTCAGGCCGCAGTAAGTCGACCCAAAGACAATCAGGTTGGAGGGGATCAGCCCCGGTGCTATGCTTTTCCTGCCAGACCTGATACTGAGGCTTCTGATGCAGTTATTATAGGTACGGTTTCAGTTTGTAGCCGAGAGGCTTCGGTGTTATTTGATCCGGGTTCTACATTCTCCTATGAGTCTTCATATTTTACCCCTTATTTGAGTATGCCCCATGATTCCTTGAGTACTGTTGTGCATGTGTCTACACCGGTGGGTGATTATATAGTGGTAGATCGAGTCTATTGTGCTTGTCTAGTAGATATTGGTGGTCTGGAGACTCAGGCTGATCTTTTTCTCCTTGATATGGTTGACTTTGATGTTATATCGGGGATGGATTGGTTATCCCCCTATTATGCTATCCTGGACTGTCATGCCAAGACAGTGACCTTGGCCTTGCCAGGGGTGCCTCGTTTGGAGTGGAGGGGGACTCCTAGTCATTCTTCTGGTAGAGTTATTTCTTATATGAAGGCTCGGCGCATGTCGAGAAGGGTTGTTTGGCCTATCTGGCCTATGTTCATGATTCTAGCACCGAGGTTCCTTCCCTGGAGTCTGTGCCCATGGTTCGTGAGTTTCCAGAGGTATTCCCTGCTGACCTGTCGGGTATGCCACCCATCAGGGATATTGATTTTTGTATTGAGTTAGCTCAGGGCACCCAACCTATTTCTACTCCGCCGTATTGTATGGCCCCGCCAGAGTTGAAGGATCAGTTGCAGGATTTGTTGGATAAAGGCTTCATTAGGCTTATTGTCTCTCATTGCGGTGCTCCAGTATTGTTTGTCAAGAAGAAAGATGGCTCGATGAGGATGTGTATTGACTACCGGCAGTTGAATAAGGTTACTATTAAGAACAAGTATCCTTTGCCGACAAATTGATGATTTATTCGACCAACTTCAGGGTGCTTCAGTGTTTTCCAAGATTAACTTGAGATCTGGTTACCATCAGCTGAGGATTAGGGCGTCTAATGTCCCTAAGACATCCTTTCACACTCATTATGGGCATTATGAGTTCTTGGTGATATTATTTGGGCTGAGAAATGCCCCCGCTGCTTTCATGGAGTTGATGCACCGAGTGTTCAAGACTTATTTGGACTCATTTGTGATTTTTGTCATTGATGATATATTGATATACTCTCGCAGTCGAGAGGAGCATGAGCAGCACCTTAGAGTCGTCGTCCAGACTTTGAGTGATAGTCAGTTGTATGCAAAATTTTCCAAGTGTGAGTTCTGGTTGAGTTCAGTTGCATTTCTAGGCCATGTGGTATCGTCAGAGGGTGTTCAGGTGGATCCCAAGAAGATTTCAGCAGTCAGAGATTGGCCTTGACCTACCTCAGCTACAGAGATCCGGAATTTCTTGGGCTTAGAAGGTTATTATTGCTGGTTTGTGGAGGGCTTTTCATCCATTGCAGCCCCGATGACCAGGTTGACTCAGAAGAGTGCTCAGTTCAGGTGGTCTGATGAGTGTGAGGCGAGATTTCAGAAGCTCAAGACAGGCTTGACCACGGCACCAGTGTTAGTTTTGCCCATAGGTTCAGGACCGTATATCGTGTATTGTGATGCTTCACGGGTTGGGCTTGGTCCAATGTTGATGTAGGATGGCA
Organism: Nicotiana knightiana; assembly: GCA_005239525.1. Lineage (NCBI taxonomy): Eukaryota > Viridiplantae > Streptophyta > Magnoliopsida > Solanales > Solanaceae > Nicotiana > Nicotiana knightiana. The sequence goes on along the minus strand of ML397480.1, from coordinate 133,950 downwards.
AGGTTATAGCCTATGCTTCTCGTCAGTTGAAGGTTCATGAGAAGATTTTTCCAGTTCATGACTTGGAGTTAGCAGCTATTGTGCATGCCTTGAAGATTTGGAGGCATTATTTGTATGGTGTGCCATGTGAGGTGTTCGCAGATCATAAGAGCTTACAGCATCTGTTCAAACNTATCAGTCAGAGAGCGACCTCTTGCTTTGGATGTTCAGGCTTTAGCCAACCGATTTGTGAGATTGGAGGTTTCTGAGACCGGCAGTGTTTTGGCCCATACCGTAGCCCGTTCTTCATTGTATGACCGTATTCGGGCCAGGCAGTATGATGATCGTCATTTATGTGTTCTTAGAGATAGATTCAGGCACAGAGATGCCAAGTAGGTTACGATTGATGATGAGGGAGTTTTGAGGGTGCAGGGTCGGATTTATGTACCTGATGTGGATGGTATTCGTGAGTTGATACTTTAGAAGGCCCATAGTTCCCGGTATTCTATTCATCCGGGCGCCGCAAAGATGTACCAGGACTTGCGTCAGCACTATTGGTGGCGGAGGATGAAGAAGGATATTGTAGCTTATGTAGCTCGGTGTTTGAACTGCCAGAAGGTTAAGTACGAGCACCAGAGACCCGATGGTTTGATGTAGCAGATTCAGCTTCCCGAGTGGAAGTGGGAGCGTATCACCATGGAGTTTGTAGTTGGACTCCCACTGACTCAGGGGATGTTTGATGCAGTATGGGTCATTGTGGATAGGCTGACCAAGTCAGCGCACTTCATCCCCGTATTAGTTTCGTATTCAGCAGAGAAGTTGGCAAGGATCTATATGAGAGAGATTGTTAGACTGCATGGTGTGCCCATATCCATTATATCAGACCGAGGTACTCAGTTTACCTCCCATTTCTGGAGAGTATTTCAGCAAGAGTTGGGCGCACATACTTATTTGAGCACCGCGTTTCATCCTCTGACGGACGGACAACCCGAGCTTACTATTCAGATTTTGGAGGATATATTGCGAGCTTGTGTCATTGACTTTGGTGGTTCATGGGACCAGTTCTTGACTTTAGCTGAGTTTGCCTACAACAACAGCTATCAGTCGAGCATTCAAATGGCTCCGTATGAGGCGTTATATGGTAGACGGTGTCGGTCTCCAGTCGGATTATTTGAGCCGGGAGAGGCTAGATTGTTGGGGTCTGAGTTAGTCCAGGATGCCTTGGATAAGGTGACAATCATTCAGGATAGACTTCGTACAGCTCAGTCCAGGCAGAAGAGTTATGCGGATCGCAGAGTTCGAGATTTGGTATTTATGATAGGCGACCGGGCATTTCTTTGGGTGTTGCTCATGAAGGGCGTGATGAGGTTCGGAAAGAAAGGAAAGTTAAGCCCTAGGTACATTGGTCCATTTGAGATTCTAGATAAGGTAGGAGAGGTGGCCTATAGACTTACCTTTCCACCTAGTTTGTCAGCCGTGCATCCGGTATTTCACGTATCTATGCTCCGGAGGTATATTGCAGATCCATATCATGTATTTGACTTCAGTGGTGTCCAGTTGGACAAGGATTTGTCTTATGAGGAGGATCCGGTAGACATATTAGACCGGCAGGTGTGATAGTTGAGATCGAAGAGTTATCCTTCGGTTCGTGTTCAGTGGAGAGGTCAGCCTGTTGAGGTAGCTACTTGGGAGTGCGAGCCCGATATGCGGAGCCGATATCCCCAACTTTTCCCCGATTCAGGTATTTTTCTATGTCCTTTCAAGGACGAACGGTTGTTTTAGAGATGGATATTGTGATGACCCAAAAGGTCATCTTGTGTAAATTTAGCAAAAACTGTGTTTCGAGGCCTCAAAAGCCTCCGTTAATCTTACCTCGATATGCGTGTGCAGCCCGGACGTGTAGCCGGGAAAAGCTTTTATGTGGAAATGTGTTAAATAGTTGAATTGATGATAATTAATGGAATAAAGTTGAGTTTGGTAAACGGATCCGGACCCATGATTTGACGGTCCCGGAGGTTCTGTAGGACAATATGGGACTTGGGCGTATGCCCTGCCCGAAATCGAATTCCGAGGTCCCAAGTCCGAGAAATGAATTTTTAAAGAAAATTGTTTTCTGAAACTAAGAATGACTTTTGAAAATGAACTTTCAAATCTGTGTTACCGAGCCCGTATTATGGTTCCGGAGCCCGGAACAGGTTCAATATGTTTTATGTGAGTTATCTGTGAAATTTGGTAAGAAACGGACTTGGTTTGACGTGTTTTAGATCAAAATTGGAGAATTTAGAAGTTTATGAAGTTTGAGAAAATTCTATAGATTTTGTAGTTTAATTCATTTTTTTTAATGTTATTTTGGTGGTTATATTACTCGAATAAGTTCATAGGATGATTTTTAAGTCGTGTGTATATTTGGTTTTGAGCCCCGAGGGCTCGGGTGAGTTTCGGGTAGGTGTCGGGGTGCTATACTTAGGAAATTTCTAGTGTTTAAGGTTGTATCTGGTGTCCAGTTCTTCCTTCTCTGCAATCGCGGTGTATCGCACACGATCGCGATGTTCAATTTGGGAAGGGGTCAATTTGCTCTACGCGATCGCAAAGAGCTGAGTGCGAACGCGGAGCCTTAAGGGTTTCTCTCTACGCGATCGCACCCCTATGTCCGCGATCGCATAAGTCTCCTGTGGGGTTGGGGGCTGGGCAGCAAATTGCTCTATCCGAACGGGTTCTTTCGTTCGCGATCGCGTGGGTCGACGTCCGGGTTCTCTATGATCGCACTCCTTAATTCGCGATCGCGTAAGTCTGAAGTCCAGTACTTTCTGCGATCGCAGCCCTTCTGTCGCGATCGCGTAGAGTAAAATCGCCCAGTTATTTAAAGTGTCCAAAATAGAATCCCATTCCGGGATTTTCATAATTTTTCACCATCTTCTTCTTCTCCAAACCCCATAGCCGATTTTCCAAGTTGCTCTTCCTCCATAACCACTTAGGTAAGTAATCTTAGCTCTAATTTCTTCCATTTCTTTATCAATCATTAGATTCTAGGCCTAAAAACATGAAATCAAAGGTAGAAATAGGGGTTTTTGGGTAGAATTAGGGCTTTTGGAAATTTTGGGAATTCAACCTCATTTTGGGGTCGGATTTCAAAACAAATTATATATTCGGGTTCATGGGGGAATGGGTGATCGGGTTTTGGTCCAAACCTCGAGTTTGGACCAAGCAGGCCCGGGGTCGAATTTTCGTATTTTTGGAAGAATTATGGGAAATATATAATTAGGTTTTGGGATTGAGTTAGATTATTGATGTTATTAAGTCAATTATGTCTAGATATTGTCGTTTCAGAGTTAGATTCAAGAGGAAAGGTCATGATTGAGGCTTGACTTGCAGAGCTAAGTGTTTGGCCTAACCTTAGCTTGAGGGAGTAGGTATGAGTCTTATTTGCTATGTGTAATTCATGTCCAATGTATAGGTGAGGTGACAGGTACCTATATGTTGTGGTCAAGCATGCACGTGAGTCGATCTTCGATGAGTTGTTTAATGTTCTTTGATATTCTCCGTGTTGTGAATTATTGGGAACCTTGGAAGTGGTACCTTGAGGTTACTTCATGACATAGAAAATTATTGATTATCTGTTCGGTAGAGGATTTTACTATTGACATTATACCTCTGAGTGAGATTGGTTATAGCTGAGTCCCTTGCCGGGACAGTAGAATTTGTTGATTATTTCTGTACATTTAAAATTTCGTATTGTTAAACTTTCACATCGATTATTGCTTTTACACTTATCATGCACGAGAGAACATTCCGTGCCGAGTGATTATTATTTATGCAAAAAGGAACATTCTGTGCCGATGATTATTATTTATGCATGAAGGAACATTCCGTGCCGATGATTATTATTTATGCACGAGGGAACATTCCGTGCCGATTGATTATATTTATGCACGAGGGAACATACCGTGCCGATTGATTATTAATTATGCACGAGGGAACATACTGTGCCGATTGATTATTATTTATGCGCGAGGGGACATTCCGTGCCGATTGATTATTATTTATGCGCGAGGGGACATTCCGTGCCGATTGATTATTATTGATGCGCGAGGGGACATTCCGTGCCGAGTCATTATTATTTATGCGCGAGGGTACATTCCGTACCGTGTGATTTTGAGGTTATACACGAGGGGTAATGCCGTGTTTTTCCCTGTCTATTATACTTGTTCGGGCTAATATTTCCTGTTTCACTTCTACATTTCCGTTAGTAATTGATTCTACTGTTTTAGAAATTGTTTCCCCTCTTATGCGCAGCATGTTCTTCCCCATAACTTTATTCTTGTTTATTTTCTTCTATACTATTGAACTGCACAGGTACAATTTGTTGTCGTGTCCTAGCTTCGTCACTACTTCGCCGAGGTTAGGCTCGGTACTTACTCAGTACATGGGGTCGGTTGTACTGATGCTACACCTGCACTTCTTTATGTTGTGCAGATTACGCAGCCGGACCTAGTGGACATCGTTAGTGGGAGTGTCCTTCAGTCCATTCCAGACGACACTGAGGTAGTTCCGCATGGCGTTCGTGGATCTCGGCATCCCTGTCTATCTTTAGTTCTGTCATTTATGTGTTTTCCAGACAAATACATCATTTTATTTTCAAACTGTTGTTTTTAGTCTAATCTTAGAATGGTTCTTGAGGTTGTGACTCCACTTCTAGGTTTGTACCTAAAAGGATTTCTTCGTTATTAGTTGTTGTCATTTAGACTTATGTTAATGCTTCAGCACTTTATTTTTATTATCTAGTCAGTGTTTGTTATTTTCACTTGTTAATAAATCAATTTAGTTAACACGTTGGCTTGCCTAACGGGTGCAACGTTAGGCGCCATCACGGCTTGAAGGTGGGATTTCGGGTCGTGACAATATATCCTTCATTATAAGGTCAAAATGAGTGATTCAAAAGCTCAACTTGATTAGAATTTCACAAGAAAATTCATTGGAGGCATAAAAGTGAGTTTCGAGATCATTTGGCATGAGAAACGAGGCAGAATAACTGGCAGAAAAGTATATAAAACAAGAGTTTCTTCATTCGGTCATATTTTGAGTTGGGGAACTCGAATTTGGCCGATTTTTGAGGCGATTTTCACCATATGGATTGGGGTAAGTGTTCTCTACTCGGTTTTGCTTATATTTCATGAATCCATCTTCGTTTTTGGTATTTGATTGATTATTTCAAAGTGAAATTGAGGGAGTTTGGGCTTGAGTTTTAGAGAGTTTGAGGTGAGGATTTGAGGGACCAAACACAGTTCGATTTTGACGAATTCTATATGGTTAGACTCGGGAGAGAACGAGGTTTCTAATTCTGTCATTTTTGACTGGTTTCAAGACGTAGGCCCAGGGGCCGGATTTTAGCCGATTTTAGATTTTTGGCATATCTTGTAGTTTATTGTGGGATTCGATTCTTTAGCCTATGTTGATGGTATTAATATGATGGTTAGATTAGGAGCTTTTGGAGACCGAGTCCAGAGACGACGGCATCCCGGAGTAGGATTTTACGCTATTGAGGTAATTATCTTGCCTAACCTTGTGTGTATGTGGGG
>ML397480.1:89043-128389 GCA_005239525.1 Nicotiana knightiana | reverse complement strand
CCAGGGGGGGGGACCACCCCTTAGGAATTGAGTCACTTGTGCTATCTCGATATGTGAAAGATGTGTACACAAGGTGACGATTTGGTACACAGTTTATATGTGGTGTTGACCGGTTAGATTGTCTAGTCTTTTTCCACGCCTTTGATCAAATTGTCATAATATGTGGTATCTTGTTGTTAGACTACACTTACATACTCTATATGATGTTGTTAGCATTTACTTACCTCTTGCTCGTTGTTTGGCCTTATTTTCCTTAGTTGAAGTTATTGCCTTCCTTGTTGTTTTGTTACTTCTTAATTGTGAGTTCCTCTATGACTCTGTGCATATATGCTACATGTCTAAATTGTTGTGATAACATGTGTAGTTATCATGTGCCTTACATGTCTTGTTGATTTTGTAAAGGTTGTTGTATTCCTTTGATTTTTATGTGATTCTCTTGTTGTCGTGTACTCATACTCTTGGTAGTAGAAATTCTGGTAATTGAGTTGTGGATTGGTTGTTGTTGTTGATTTAAACTAATGTTTGGTGGGATCAGGTTGCGCGCTGCAACAGAAGTAATAAGGGTGGACAGGTCGGATCGGGTTGCACGCCACAACTGGAGGAATAAGCGTCATATATTGAGGAGCAATAAGGGAGGACTGGTGGGATCGGGTTGTGAGCCGCAACATATTAAATATTATTTACTGTTATTGTAATTGTTAAGGAGGAATAAGGGAGGATTGGTGGGATCGGGTTGCACGCCGCAACACACACACACACACACATATATATATATATATATTTATATACTGTTACTGTAATTGTTAAGGAGGAATAAGGGAGGATTGGTGGGATCGGGATGCACGCTGCATCAATATATGTACTTATGCGTTTCTTCTTGACCGTGCAAGTTATTCGGCAGTTTTACATTTCACTTAGGGATTGGTTATAGCTGGATACTGATAATACGCTAGTTCATTTGTACAAGGCTTTGATAATTTGTATTCTGGGTTCCACTGAGCTTTGAGGATTGGTTATTGACATTGAGTTATTGACTTGCCGTTGTTCCTTGAATTCTTTTCCTGAAACTATCACTCTGGTGAATAATTTTTCAAAGTAAATTTACTACATTGAATCATTTCCTCCTGTCCTGCTATGTTGTTAGTAATATAGTGATTTAAAATAAAAGAATTAGTATTACGCTACTTTGTATGACCCATTAAATTTTTACTCGCCGTATATATATTTATTCCAGTAATTGTTATTTCAATTAGTTTCTCAATTAAATTTCCTTAACCCGTTTGAGATTTGATCTTACTTAAAAAGAATTTCTATTAAGTTTTAATTTACTAAATCATATATTAAAGGCAATAGCTTAGTTGATGTTGTATTTTATTTGAAAAGAGTATTTTCTTCATTCAAATGATTTCAAAAAAATAACTTCCTCTTTTCTCGCTGATTTCCTAATTGGTTTAGAAACTAAAAGTTAATTTTATGTTATATAAATGAGATTCCTTGGGCGTCTTAATTGCATTGCTTGCGGACATTATGTTCTGGGTAGTACGTGGATTTTGTTGTGCAAAGTGAGGTGGAAATATGTGGGACCAAGGTGACATATGTGCTAAGGGTTTAGAAATTGAGATTTATGATATGAGACACCGAGGATTGAGATGGTCAGGATTGTGTATTAGAAATGGTGTGATTGATTGAGTTAACATCGCCTTCTTCATTTGATCACATGTTACTTGTCTGTGTTCTAGCCATGTTGATGTTAATTTACTTGGTTATCTTTCGTTACCATCCGAGTTTTCCTTTTATTGTCTCTATTGTTTGTAGTTTGATCTCTCCCTTCTATTGACATTACTTTGTTATTTTTATTTTGGTAGTTTATTATCATATCATGTTCAATCTATTTGACCAGTAGATGTCTTGACTGTTCCTCGTCACTACTCCACCGAGGTTAGTCTTGATACTTACTGGGCACCGCTGTGGTGTGCTCATACTACACTCCTGTACATTTTTGTACAGATCTAGGTATTTGATCGTTAGTAGCTGTGCGGATTGTTGCTATAGAGACTCATGGTAAACCTACTGCTGCGATCGCAGGTCTCGGAGTCACCCTCTATTGTACTTATTTCCATTGTTTCCTTTTATTCTGGAACAATGATGTATTCATTTTGTACAACCACTCATAGAAAGGCTTATGACTTGTACTACCGATTTTGAGATTATAAATTGTTTAGAGATTTCTATTTCGAAATTGTTCGAAGTTAATAAATATTTTCGTTATTTCTGTTAATGTTAGGCTTACCTAGTCTTAGAGACTATGTTCCATCACGACTCCTTCGAATGGGTTTTGGGTCGTGACGATGAGCAAATGATCAAAATGATCATAATAAGGAGGCAAGTGATCTAGAAGATCACATGACATAATACTTCATAAATTCTCAGGAGAGGTTCAAGTACCTGAAAATATGAATGAAGAGATCTCTGTGTGATGACCCAAAAGAGTCATCCCGTATATTCTATCTAATTCTGTGTTCTGAGGTCGTGAAAATATCCTTTTATCTCCCTCCGATTTTGCGTGCGCAGCCCGGGCGTGTAACCGGGAAGCCTTGATGTGAAAAGCTGATAAAAATGAAAATTTTGTATTGGAAATTTGAATAAAGTTAACTTTAGTCAACGTTTTTGGTAAATGGACCCGGACCCGGACCCGTGATTTGACGGTGCCGTAGGTTCCGTAGGAAAATATGGTACTTGGGCGTATGCCCGGAATCAAATTCTGAGGTCCCAGGTCCGAGAAATGAATTTTTAAAGAAAATTGTTTTTTGAAAAATATAAAGGTTTTTGAAAATAAAATTTGAGGTGAAACCTGTGATATCGGGCCCGCATTACGATTCCGAAGCCCGATACATGTTCGATATGATTTATATGTGTTATCTATGAAATTTGGTAAGAAACAGACTTAGTTTGACGTGATTCGGACCTTAAATGCAAAACTTAATGTTTATAGAAGTTTGAAGAATTTTCATGGACTTTTAGTTTAAGTCATCGTGTTAGTGTTTTTTATATGGTTTGAAACCTCGAGCGAGTCCGTGTTAGGTTATATGACTTGTGTGTGTGGTTGGACGGGGTCCAGGGGGCCACGGGTACGTTTAGGATGCTCATCGGGTGTTATTAGAACTTGGGAGACAGCTGAACCATTGCTGGTTCTGGTGTCTCGCACCTGCGATGGACCTTCCGCAGGTGCGGACACGCAGGTATGGCAAGGACCTCGCAGGTGCGGAACTTAGCCCAAATCCCCAATCCTCGTAGGTGCTGTTAGTTTTTCGCAGATGCGGAGGCAAGGGTGCGGCCATTTGACCGCAGGTGCGACCCCAGGCTTTTTAGTGGGTTTTTGCACCTGCCATGGTAATTTCGTAGGTGCGGTCCCAGGGGCGCAGGTGCGGAATTTCTAGGCAATTATATCAAATCCGAGGGTTTATGTTATTTTCAACATTTTCGAATTGGGGAGCTCGGGAGAGGCAATTTTTGGAGGCTTTTGCAATTGGGTAATTTGGGTAAGTGATTTCTATCCATTATAGACCAATTTCTATGATTCCAATCTTAAATCCAACCTTTAATTTCGAAAATTTTGGGTAGAAAATGGGATAAACTTCATAGACCGAATTATTGAGTTTTGATTGGGTTTTTGACCTCCGATTTGAGAGATTTTCATATGTTTAGACTCGTGAGTGAATGGGTGTCCAGAAAATATAATTTTTACCCGATTTCGAGACGTGGGCCCNTTTCAAGTTTGATTTGAGCGGTTGAGGTAAGTATCTTGCCTAACCTTGTGTGGGGGAATTTCCCCTTAGGATTTGAGTCTGCTATGTTGATTGTAGTCCGTGTACGCAATGTGACGAGGGCATGCTCGGACTTGTTTGTGGAAAGTTGACCCTTTAGGAATCTTAGGTCCTTATTTTCGCCGAGTATGAATTTTCCTTAGCATGATTGAATTTCCTAATTTCTAGTGTCATCCTTATTTGCTTAAATGTGGAAGTTCTTACTTTTGGATTTACTCCTAATTGACTTATCTGAAGATTATTATTTCCTTTACTGTCATGCTATGTCTTCTTAACTGCTTATCTCAAATTTGCAATTATCTTCATCTCAACCTATAATTGTTTTGGGTGTTAAATGAATTTATGATTATTCTCTGTTGCTTGTCCTTAAGTGGAACTTGTTGAATATTCTCGTAATTGCTCAACCTTAAAAGAATTTTAGATATGTTATACCTTCGTGACTTTCCCTTATATGGGGTTATCGGTTTTGGGTTGATTTCTTGTTGTTCACCCGTGTAATTAGGTGCGGTTGTTACATGATATTTTCCTTCCTTGTTGAGTGATTCGTAATACGCCTGGCTCTCCTTATTAAGTTTGTTTCTCATGAATTGGTCTTGACTATCTTGTGGTCGAAGGTTCTTGAGTTGATGTATTAATTGTATCTTGAACTGTTTCCATTGTTGATGTTGTACTTGTTGTGGTGATGCACGAGGTTTCTGTCGTGCGGTCGTTGATATGGGGATTTGCACGAGGTTTCTGTCGTGTTGTGTTTACTACTGATATCGCACATGCGAGGTGATAAGGCGGGATACGAGATTGAGTGTTGCGCATGTGGCGTGACAAGGTGGGAACATTTTTATGCATGTGTGGCGAAACAAGGCGGGCATATACTTTACTATTGCACACATGGCGTGACAAGGTGGGTTATGTCAGGGATTGGTTGTGATACTTGTGTTGGCCTGGGAGTATTCCTTGTTGTTGATATTGTGTACTGGAACACTTACCGTGTGAGTTTATTCGTGTGGAAACTTATGAGATGAAAATGTACGTGTTGCACCTTTTGTTTTCCTTATGTCTATTGGTTGTTGAAATCATGTTAGGACACCTGCACAAGCATACACGTAGTTAAGTACTACTAATGGATCTTGTTCTTGTCAAGTATAGATACTCTTGTTGTGCTTACCGTATGGATGGGAATGACCCAATTGGCATGTGAGTAGTCCATGCAGTTAGTACTCGAATAAGGGCGCAAGATACCCAAGTATTAGGGTCGAATATTGGGACCCGTAAATGGTGATTTATCCGAGGTTCGGAACCTCGTGGAGATGACTATGAATTTGATGTAGAAGTGGTTGAAGTTGTTGAGTCATCCCATGTACGTGTTGCATACTTATATGTCAGATTTGTTTGTGTTCTATTCAGTTTGGTGTTACTTCATAGTCTTTCCGCTGATATTTATTGTTTTCCTTCTATATCGAATTCACTGTCTCGTTAGCTATATTGCGTAGCCTTTATGTGTATATCATCATTTCCTTGATCCCTATATTGGTACTTGTTCAGTTTTATTACACCAGTGGGTGTCTTGACTAGTCCTCGTCACTACTTCACCGAGGTTAGTCTTGATACTTACTGGGCACCGTTGTACTGTGCTCATACTACTCTTCTGCATATTTTTGTGCAGATTCCAGGTTTTCGCATAGCCGGCCGATTGATTTTCAGTAGCGCAGTTGTTGTTGTGGAGACTCAAGGTAAAACCGCTTCAGAGTTCGCGGTTTCGGAGTCACCATCTTATATTTTTGTTTGCAATGTTGTACCTATTTCTAAACAGTGGTATTTTTAGGAGTTTGAGTGTAAATTCTTAAAAGCTTATGACTTGTACTTCCGGGATTTGGGAATATACAATGTGTACAGGATCACTTGCTTCAGAAAAATATTGAATTTTATTTATTATTGTTGATTATTCCATGAATATTAGGCTTACCTAGTCCTTAAGACTAGGTTCCATCACGATACCCAACAGAGGGAGATTTGGGTCGTGACACTATGTTATGTCTTTATGAAAAAAATATTGAAACCGATATAAAATGTTCGTCGTCGACATCTATGATAACTAAGTATAGATAAGGATCTTAATTCTGTCGAATACAGACACAAAAATATTGACCAAATGGAAGAGACAAAATTCAAATAGAATTGGTTTCATATGAAAGACATGTAGTTTTGGACTTGCAGTTCAAACACTTGAAAGTATAAAGTCAATGGTGTGTGCAATTGCCTTTATCTATCTTATATGTCTAGCATGACATAAAAACTTGATATGCATCTAAAGTACATTCTTATGTCTTATATGACTTAACTTATATTACAATCCCTAAAGGATTTAAATTGTTTAAAGTATATCAAATTCTTGGGAATGAAGTACTACATCCTAAGTACAATTTGTGCACATTTCTATCTTGCTATAACTATAAGCATGATAATGGGATAGCGAGAATTTTCAAGGTGCAACATATTCATTGGAGTTAATATGTGTGATTCATTCACCAAATCTCTGCCGACGTCAACCTCCAAGAAGCTAGTGCACAAGAATGGGATGCGAAGGCTCAAGGATGTGAATTGATGCTCTCATCAAGGGGAGTTAATACGCGTTGTACTCTTTTTTCCTTATAAGTTTTTTTCCCAATGGATTTTCCTTTCAAGGTTTTTAACGAGGCAACCAAAAGGCATATTGTTAGATATGTGTACTCTTTTTCCTTCTCTAGAATTTTTTTCCCGCTGGGTTTTATTTTAGTTAAGGTTTTAATGAGGCATATTATCTGTTGAATAGACATTCAAAGGGGGGTGTTATGAATAGTATTTTAGGGTTTTTTACTTGGTGGCTAAGTCACTTTTTCCCTATAAATAGAGGGATTCTATTCCATTGTAATTAACCTAAAATCAATAAGAATTCTCTCTCCCTACTTTTCTCTGTAATATTCTTCCTCTTCTTTTATTATTTTATAACAAACTAGTTATATTCCTCAAATTCAGAGTTTCTTCCGGCACTATACTATATGATACGATAATCCATCAAGATCATATTACGATTAAATAATTTATTATAGATAATTAAGTGCTTACATTTTACTCACTCCGCCTCTAATAAAGTGATATGTGCATTACAACCTCTTCGTGTAGATATTACCCTTTAATCACGGTTTTGTACTATTATTATGCAACTTCCTATATGAATTTAGATTCTTTTGCTATTTTCATCCTATAATAATAAATTTGATAGGCGTTTGGACATAAGAATTGTAAAATTCCAAAAAATGATATTTGAAATTTAGAGTTGTGTTTGGACATAAAATTCAGTTTGGGTTATTTTTGAAGTTTTGGGAGTGATTTGAGTGAAAATTTTGAAAAATAGTTTTTTGGAGTTTTTCAAATTTTCAAAAATTTTCAAAATTCATCTTCAAGTGAAAATTGAAAATTTTATGAATAAACGCTGATTTCGAAAAAAGTAAATTTTTGTTGGAAATTTTTTTGTATATGTCCAAACGGGCTCTTAGATTCTTAAAGGATATTAAACGAAGTTATATCGTAGAAATTGCACGGGGCGTCCTATATGATTGCCCCCATTTAACCTATACTCGCCTTTTAAAATTTTTTTAACTTGTACCCGCTTTTTAAACAACTTCAGGCCTCGTTCTCCTCCCCTTCTCCTCCTCCTCCTCCTCCTCCTCCTCCTCCTTCTTCTTCTTCTTCTTCTTCTTCTTTTTCTTATTCAAGTGATAATGATTTTATATGGTGGTTGTGAATATATTTTAATGTAGTTTATGATGTTTTACAATAGTGAGTTGTTATGACGCTCTTGTATTGGTAAAAAAAGAGTTTCACACGTATGATAATTCTTGATGACTCAGCCGGCTACTTGGACCAAGGAAAACATGACAGTTGGACATGATTCTATAAAGAGGTGCAAAGCAAAGAGACACGACTCAATAAACCTACGGAGTAATCAGCTACGAGAAACTCAATCTGATTGAGACAAGGAAGAGACACAGTCAGAATGAATCTGGACAAAGTTACTGGCAGATTTAGAGACCTTCAATTAATGACTCACGCGTTACACAACTTTCATGCAACAATTACGGTCATTCTATGTAACGTCTCATTAATGTAATAATTAGTCATTAATGAGCGATCATTGTAAGAGGTAGACGTTGTATTAATAAATTCTCTATATAAGGAAATAAAATATAACTTGTACGGGCATCTGGACTACGAATACAATACATTTTACTTTTCTGTGCATCATATTATTGTCTATTTACTTACTCCTTTTTATTTATTATTATTTTCTGAATTATCAGAAACTCATGTTCATCCTAAAAATAGCTTTGGTCAAAGGATCTAATTCTTTGGTTAAACAAATTGGTTCCGTTACCGGGAAGTTTGATAATCTTTGTTTGCTTTTCAAGCGATATCCTCTGAACTATGTCGAACTCCAACGACAATAACCAGCAGAGAAATGGAACCCCGGTTCCATCACTTTTAGGAATCCCACGTAGTTCAAGAGAACAATCCCCAGAAAGATCCAATAACAACAACGATAATAATGATCAAACGGTAGCACAAGATCGGGTAAAGAAAATGATTGCAGAGTATGTGGGCCAAGATTTGCAAGAATTTGCAAGGGGATTACCAGCGGCATCACGTGCATCACTGACACCACCTCCCAATAATATTATCACCGTGGAAAATCATCAGTCTGCGTTGGTAAACTCAGTAATGAATGACACTCCTAACGAATCTCTCGAAGCGAGACCAGGTATGACTAATAACTCTGAATTACAAAATTTACTACTAACCTTGCAGAAACAGGTGAAGGAAAAAAATGATCGAATCGAGCAAATTCCTGGAGTACCACCTGTTATCAAAGGCATTGATGTTGATAGATATTCTCAACAACCTTGAAAACCAAGCGCAGCACCCTTGTATATACCCAAGAAGTTTAAAATGCCTAACGTTCCTAAGTATGACGGAACAACTGACCCACGCGACCACGTGACTGCTTTTACCACCGAAGTAAAGGGTAACGACTTAACAAAACAAGAGATTGAATGAGTCCTTGTCAAAAAAATTGGAGAAACGCTTACCAAAGGAGGCCTAACCTGGTATTCTCTTCTCCCTGAAAATTCTATTGATTCTTTTGCTGAGCTTGCAGATTCTTTCATAAAAGCACACTCAGGTGCGCAAAGAGTCGAGAAAAGAATGAAGGACATATTTAAAATAAAGCAAGTAGACACGGAACTACTCCGTGAATTTGTAGATAGAAAGAATGCAACTACCAAGGTTGCCTGATAATTGGGCAGCCATGGCATTTTCAAGTAATCTAAATGACAAAAGCTCAGAATCCACGAGGAGACTCAAAGAAAGTTTGAGAGAATTCCCAGCTACAACGTGGAACGATGTTTATAACAGGTACAGTACTAAACTTCGAATAGAAGAAGATACCATTGCTCGTTCGAAAGATGAAGATCATACAAGATCCAGGCGTTTCGAATCAGACAGGAGATCAGGTAAAAACAGGTACGATCCCTACTTGGGACCATCGGGACGTGAAACTCGTCCCAGGTTCGAAAACACCAGGTCAAATTATAGACCACCAAGCAAAGATGCAGGCTCGTCCTCATCTAGATCCAGAAAGGATCGAGATGAACGACCTAGAGGTAATGCACGAATTGGGGATCACACCTTTAATGTAAGTACCCCTGAACTTGTTTCAGTATTAAGAAATATGGGTGATAAGGTTCGATGGCCCAAAGAAATGCAGTCAAACCCAACTAAAAGGAATCCAGATTTCTGGTATGAATTCCATAATGATCATGGACATAAGACTGCAGATTGCAGGTTTTTACAAGGTGAAATAGAAAAACTATTAAAACATGACTATTTAACAGAATTGTTTAGTGATAAAGGTAAACAAGCATACATGAAGAACAGGCAGGAGCCCCCGAAGCCTCCATCTCCAAAAAGAACCGTCAATGTGATACATGGAGGAAAGGAAGTAAATGGAATAGTTTGAAAATTAGTCTCGAAGGTCACAGTTACACACGGAAAGCGGGTTCGAGAAAATTCGGACGTAGATGATATAACCTTTGATGATGCAGATTTCGGCGGACTAATGCTCCCCCACAACGATGCTCTTGTAATATCCTTACTCATTCATGACACTAACATTAAAGGAGTGTTGATTGATCCAGATAGTTCAGTCAACATTATCTTGCTAAGAGTCGTGGAAGAAATGCTCTTGGGAAATCAGGTGATCCCAAAGACACGAGCCATATCAGGGTTTGACAACTCTACAATGACAGCCAAAGGAGAAATCGAACTTAGCACTTATGCCAAGGGAGTAATTAAAAACACCAAATTCCAAGTCGTTGATACTGACATGGCTTATAACGTTATCATGGGGAGGCCCTGGTCCACGACATGAAAGCAATACCATCTACCTTGCATCAGGTAATAAAATTCCCTTCAGAATGGGGAATCAGACAGATTAGAGGATATCAACAAATCTTTAGAAATATAAATTCTATGGTGCATTATAACAAAAAAGTAGAGACGGAAGAACCGGAAGATATGGAAATCTCCCAGGCAGATGTTACCGGCCAAACAGGTAGGGAAAAAGCCATTGACCAAACAGGTATGAAAGAAGTAAGTGTTCAAAAAGATGCGGAAGAAGATATTCATGAAAAGGTGAATCAAGTCACCACGGAAGATAAACTGGACCACACTGATGTAGATTCCAGACCAGACGTCATTCATGAACCGGAGGAAGAGGAGCACATCAAAACAACTACAGAAGAGCTCGAAGTTGTTCCATTGTTTGAACAAAAAACTGGACAGAAAGTGTATGTAGGCACGAGGCTGAGCCCCGGTCGAAGAGGTAAGTTAATTGATTATTTAAAGGCTAACGCAGATTGCTTTGCATGGTCCCCCTCAGATATGACAGGTGTCCCACCAGAAGTGATGACTCATAAACTAAATATGCTGGTAAAATCAACACGGGCGAAATACCATTTCCAGCACCTCTCTATTACCTTTGACATTTTACGCAGGTATAATATGAAGCTGAATCCAGAAAAATGCGTTTTGGCGTAGAATCAGGTAAATTTTTGGGTTTCCTTGTATCAAACAAGGGAATAGAGGTAAATTCTGATCAAATTAAAGCTATAGAAGAAATACCTGATGTACTTATAAGCAAAAAAGAAGTTCAAAGACTATCAAGAAGAATTTCAGCCTTAGGAAGATTTATTTCCAAATCTTCCGAGAAAAGTTTTAAATTCTTTGCAGTTCTCAAAAATCAAAATTGGTTCGAATGGACTGAAGAATATCAACAGGCTCTCAAAGACCAAAAGTCTTATCTATCAAAACCTCTATTGCTGTCAAATCCAAAGGATGGGGGGAGGCTGTACGTCTACCTTGTCGTCTCGGAAATTGCTGTAAGTGCAGTATTGGTAAGGGAGGATAAAGGTAAACAATCTCCTATTTATTATGTAAGCAAGACATTACTACATGCTGAAACTAGATATCCACATCTAAAAAATTTAGCTTTAGCTCTAATCATGGCATCTAGAAAATTAAGGCCATACTTTCAATGTCATCCAATCACAGTTGTGACCTCGTATCCATTAAGAAGCATACTGCATTAACAAGAACTATCAGGAAGATTACCCAAGTGGTCCATAGAATTAAGTGAGCATGAAATGATATATCAGCCTAGGACTGCAATCAAGTCTTAGATCTTAGCTGATTTTGTCGCTGACTTAAGTAATAGCATTGTCCCTGAAGTGGAAAAAGAGTTACAACTCTTTCACGGTGCTAATCCGGGTCTATGGACCCTATTTACCGATGGTTCTTCCAATATAAAAGGTGCCGGATTAGGCATAGTCTTAATATCATCCACGGGTGAAAAGACACGACAAGCTTGTATTGGTAAAAAAGAGTTTCACACGTAAGCCGGCTTTTAACAACTCAGCCAGTTACGTGAACACAGAAGGGCACGATAGCTGGATGTGATTCTTTGAAGAGGAACAATTCAATAAACCCTCGAGCTTATCAGCCACGTGAAACTCAACCTGATCAAAACAGGGAAGAGGCACGGTCAGAATGAATCTAGACAAATCAACGGGCAGATTCAAGAACCCACAATTGATTACTCTAACGTTATGTAACTGTACCCCAAGTACCGTTATCTTTTGTAACGCCTCATTAATGTCATAATTAGTCATTAATGAGCAACCATAGCAAGAGTTGTACGTTATATCAAGGAATCTCCTATATAAGGGAGGGGAATACAGCTTGTAAAGGCATCTGATTCTCGAATATAATTTACTTCGCTTTTCTATATTTCTGAAATATTGTCTATTATTCATTTTTCTCTATTTCCTTGATTATCAGTAACCCGTGTTCATCCTAGAAATAGCTTTAGTCAAAGGATCTAATTCTTTGGTTAAACAAATTGGTTCCGTTACCAGGAATCTGATAATCTTTGTTTGCTTTTCAAGTGATATCCTCTGAACTATGTCGAACTCCAATGACAACAACCAGCAAAGGAATGGAACCCCAGTTCCATCGCCTTCAGGAACCCCACGTGGTTCAAGGGAAAAATCCCCAGAAAGATCCAATAACAACAATGGTGATAATGATCAAATTATGGAATAAGATCGTGTAAAGCAAATGATTGCAGAGCATGTGAGCCAAGCCTTGATAGAATTTGCGAGGGGATTACCGGCAGCGTTACCTACACCACCGACGCCACTCCCCAATAATACCATCACCATGGAAAATCCTCAATCTGGGTTGGCAAACTCATGAAGAGGAGATACTCCTAATGAATCTCTCGAAATGAGACCAGGTATATCTAATAACTCAGAATTACAAAATTTACTGCTAACCATGCAGAAACAGATGAAAGAGCAGAACGATTGCATCGAACAAATTCCTGGAGTACCACCTATCATCAAAGGCATTGTTGTTGATAGGTATTCTCAACAACCTTGGAAGCCAAGTGCGGCACCCTTGCCTATACCCAAGAAGTTTAAAATTCCCGACATTCCCAAATATGATGGAACAACTGACCCACGTGATCATGTGACTGCTTTCCCAAGGGAACGAGCCATATCAGGGTTTGATAACTCTACGGTTATAACAAAAGGAGAAATTGAGCTTAGCACTTATGCTGAGGGGGTGATGAAAAGTACCAGGTTTCAAGTCATCGATACTGACATGTCTTATAACGTGATCGTGGGACGGCCATGGATCCACGACATGAAAGCAATACCCTCCATGTTGCATCAAGTAATTAAATTCCCCTCTGAATGGGGAATTCATCAAATTAGAGGCGATCAGCAGACCGCAAGAAATATAAACTATGTGGTACAAACACCAAGTGATCGACAAAGAGGTACAAAAAATCAGTTCGATACGAGAGGTAACGTGCCTTAACTGGCTAGCGAACACCGTGGTAGTACATAAAAATAATGGAAAATCGAGAGTATGCGTAGATTATACTGATTTAAATAAATCATGCCCCAAAGATTCATTCCCATTGCCACATATAGATCAAATGATTGATGCCACAGCAGGTCATGAATTATTAAGCTCCTTAGATGCATATTCTGGTTATAATCAGATTAATATGGATCCCTCAGATGAGGAAAAAACTTCCTTCATTACAAACAGGGGGACTTACTATTATAAAGTTATGCCTTTTGGCTTGAAAAATGCTGGAGCCACCTATCAAAGGTTAGTGACTAAAATGTTCCAAGAACATCTTGGAAAGACGATAGAAGTCTATATTGATGATATGTTGGTAAAATCAACACAAGCACAAGACCATTTCCAGCATCTCTCTAATGCTTTTGACATTTTACGCATGTATAATATGAGAAACGCGCTTTTAGAGTGCAATCAAGTAAATTTTTGGGTTTCCTTGTATCGAACAGAGGAATAGAGGTAAATCCCGCTCAAATTAAAGCTATAGAGGAAATAACTGATATTTTAACAAATAAAAAGGAAGTTCAAAGACTAACAGGAAGAATAGCAGCTTTGGGAAGGTTTATTTCTAAGTCTTCCGAAAAAAGTTTTAAATTCTTCTCAGTTCTCAAAAAGCAGAATCAGTTCGAATGGACTGAAGAATGTCAACAAGCCCTCAAGAATCTGAAGATTTGTCTATCGAAACCACCACTACTTTCAAAGCCAAAAGAAGGGAAAAGATTGTACATCTACCTGGCTGTCTCAGAAATTGTTGTAAGTGAAGTACTGGTAAGATAAGAAAAAGTAAACAATCACCTATCTATTATGCAAGTAAAACTTTTCTAGATATTGAGACTAGATATCCACATCTGGGAAAGTTAGCCTTAGCTTTAATAATGGCATCTAGAAAATTACGACCATATTTTCAATGCCACCCAATCACCGTTGTGACTTCATATCCTTTAAGAAATATTCTTCATAAACAGGAATTGTCAGGGAGATTAGGCAAGTGGGCCATAGAATTAAGTGATCATGAAATAATCTATCAGCCTAGGACTGCAATTAAGTCTCAAATAATAGCTAATTTTGTTGTTGACTTTAGTAATAACATTGTTCCTGAAGTAGAGAAAGAGTTACAACTTTTTAACGGTGCTAATCCGGACCTATGGACCCTATTCACCGATGGTTCCTCAAATATAAAAGGTGCCGTCTTCGGCATAGTCTTAATATCACCCATGGGTGAAAAGACACGGCAAGCTATCAAGTGTTATCCTATAACTAATAATGAAGCAGAATACGAAGCTGTTATTGCACATACAGTATGGAAGGCTAAGACGAAGCAAAGAAGACTATCAGAAAGTCAAAAGCTCGAGCCTGAAGACCCATCTACCCAACGAGACAAGTGATACGAGCAGAATCGAAAGAAATCAAAAGAGTCATCCAAATACAAAGCCTAATACAAAAGGCAAAAACCTTCGAACATGTTCAGGTTGAAAGGCAAAATATTAGTCACGAGAAAGAAATGTACATCTTTATACTTATTCAAAGTTGTTGTAACAAAAACAGTTAGGGGTAAAAGATCATCATCAGTGTACTCATTCAAAAAACTGTTATCAAATTATACAGCTATGGATGAAAGATCTAAATCCTTATATTTGTTCAGAAAACTGTTATCAAATAAAAACAGTTACGAATAAGAAAATATTTTCCTCGTACTTATTAGAAAATTGTTTCCAACGAAAACAGTTGTGGGTAAAAACCCCAATCTTTATAAAAATTGTTACTACTAAAACCAGTTGTTCCCTTGTATTAATATCGAAAAACTGTTACCTACGAAAACCAGTTACGAAAAACAAGAGTATATCAAATCTGTTAAACAAAAACAGTTGCAACATGAGTTTTAGACGATAACCAAACACATGTAAAATGTCATGGAAGTTCAAACAAAAAACTTTCCTTGGAAACATTCTTAAACATGTGTAAAATTCCTATCACTCTATTGCATTATCATGAAGTTGAGACGTCTTCTTCATGTCAATTATAAAGGGTCCTCTTCCATAAATTATGCCTACTACAAAAAGGCACACATTTAATATGACACTGTGCCTATTACAAAAAGGTACGAGTAATCTAAAGCATTCTACATGCAAAACTCAGAGGTAAAACTAAAACCTCAAAAAATGAAGCATGCAAAAGACTTAAAGAGTGAAACGAAAACTCAACAAAAGTCATATTAGCATTAATATATTAAAACGGCTAAGAAAAAAACTAAGTATTAACTTATACTTAGCCGTATGGAATTTTTATATATACATTGAGGTGCCCCTAAGTTGTCATTGGGAACTTTAAAGAAATCCAAATTTACCCCCGATGGGACTGGGGGTAACCACCAATTGAGACAAAGAAAAAAAAAGGGATGAACCAACTAAACTTCTTCAAGAGAGGGGTTGACTTCACTGGCAGAAGGAGCGGGAGCATCTAGGGATGAAGAGGCACGAGTGGCTGGAGTCTCACCATCAGGTGAATAGAGGTTATGACCTTGTTGAGCCTTCTCCATGGCTTCCTTAGTTATAGCTATTTTAGCACTAAGGTCGAAACTCTCTTGACTCATTTCCGTCAATGTGTCAAGGCAAGAATTCATGTACGCCCAACTCACATCGACAACATCCACCTCTTCAAGATCTTCATAATCCCTTGCCCATCCTTGAAGCTCAGCTCTCAATCTGTCCTTCTCCGCTTCTGCAGCTTCATGAGCGACCCTTAACGGTACAATCGACTCCTCTAGAGTTTGAGCTCTATCTAAAACCTTACGAAGGTCCTCTTGAGTGCGAGTGAGTGATTGCACGAGCTCGCCTGAGTATTCCTCCTTATGCCCCCAACAAGTTTTTCAAGTCTCTAATATCCTCTGAGGCGCGGGGCAGCTGCTCAGCAAACGACGACTCCAAAACACTCTTATCTTTATCAGCCTGGCTAGAAAAAGCCTTCTCTACTGCCAGTTNTTTCCTCTTCTAAAGCATCCATGTCAATCCTTAGGCTATCATACTGTGCTTTCCAATTATCAGCATCGGCCTGCAACTCTTTTGTCTCCTGGTCCGTGTTTGAGATCCTCTTCATGAGCTCCATGCTTATAAGATTAATCTACAAGAAATAAATCAGTCAGATATGGTAAATTTCATATACGAAAATGAAAGAGGATAACCTGCATCATACCTTCAAAGAAGTATGCACGACCTCATTGGCCCATGTAAGAGCACCGTGGCTGGCTAGCTTGGCTTTCTCTGAGGGACCTATCAAAGGCTTGAGCCACACTTCGGGCTAACCCATTTTCTTGAAAAGATTCCCCTCAGTTGGAACCTCTATTACCACATGCCGCATCTGTCTGCTGGAATACCCTACTTCCCTAACGGAAGGCATGGAAGCAGGCTGAGATGAAACAACAAATGCACGGAGGGTTGAGGAGCTGGAGAAGCCACGGGCAAAGTAGTAGGCACAGAAGGTTGAAGAGTTGAGGAAGTTACGGGCAAAGAAATAGTAGAAGCCGAAATAGCCAAAGGAGCAGATGAGACAGCTTCTCTTAAAGAAGCAGGAAAGACAGTAGCCAAAGGGACATCGTCAGGAGCAAGGACAAAACCTTCATGGAACAGGAAATCCACAAACTTATGAACGGGGGAATGTGAGACATCTTCAAGGATAGAGGGCTCAACCACACACACGGGAGGCAAGTTCAAGGGTGTAAACTCATCATCTGAAACCACCCGCCTTCTCCGTGGCCTGTGTACTAAAGCACCTTCTTCTTCTTCTTATTTTTCTTCTTCTTATTCTTCTTCTTCTTCTTCTTCTTCTACGGAACGAGACTCACCAATCTTCCTCTTCGAGGAAGATTAACCAACAATAATTTCTTGTGCCTGAGCCAAAGACATCTTCAGGATAGATGAAGCAGACATCCCACGAACAGAGAACCCTATTAAAAGGGAAAAAGTTAAGCGACAAAGAAAGAAGAGACTCGAGTAAGGAAAGAAGTAAGAGCAAGAGCTTCACTTACCGTGGGTCTTTACATGCCAACCATACCTCCCAGCGAGGTACTTCCAAGATCTCTCTTCTAAAGGAGCGACAGACAACAATTTTTCTACCCAATCACGGATACCGGAGACATTCTCAACAGTATCCATGATTGTTGAGAGAAGAAAAAACAGACACGGTGTTAATAAAACATCTCAAGTCAGAACGAGGAAAAGTAAATAGATGTGAGCTAAAGCATACTCACGTGCGGGATTCCACTTCTTAGGGAAGGGAAGATTTTCTTCACCCACTAAACCAACAGTGGGTACAGCAACATACCGGAGGTACCAACCCCTATCTTTATCATCTCCAGGGGTTATCAGCACTCTTTTGCTTCTAGCACTNCGATTCCACTTCTCAGGGAAGGGAAGATTTTCTTCACCCACTAAACCAACAGTGGGTACAGCAACATACCGGAGGTACCAACCCCTATCTTTATCATCTCCAGGGGTTATCAGCACTCTTTTGCTTCTAGCACTCAGAGTAAAAACCCCTTCACGAAATAAGGTAGGAGAGTAGAGATGAATGAGATGGTTGAAAGTAAAAGGAACCGAGGATAAAGAAGCCAAACTCCTAAGACATGCGATAACTCACCACACAAGCGGACCAACTTGTCCTAAGCAGATATTGAAAAAACGGCAAAATTCAATTATGACTGGGTCAATAGGGGGTCTAAACCCTAGAGTGAAAGGGTACGTATAAACAATATAATATCCAGTCTTGTAAGACGTTATTCTTTGATTACTATTCGGAATGTAGACAGGGAAATCAGGCCTCCAAAAACACTCCCTACGAACAAGGGAAATCTGACCCTCAGTTATAAGGGTTGGATACCCTTCGACACTCTCAAGGGAAGAAGATTGGTCTACAAGAGCTTGATTATCTCTAGCAAAAACAAACTCAGCAGGAACCATTTCATCAACTCTAGGTTCACAGAGGCGTTCACCTCTACCTCTAGACAAAGACCGAGAAACCCTAAACCTCGGAGAAACTAGAGATCTAGTGGAAGGAGAGGGAACTATCTGAAAAGAAGAGGAGCCCCTCGAAGGAGTGGATCCTAGACTTATAATTCTACCACCCCTCCGACTCCTAGACGGAGCAGAAGATGGCGTTAAATTTTCAATATCTATTACTCCCTGAGGTTGGTTTGAAGAAGACATGTTTACAAAGGCAAGAAGAAAGTTCTTTACAAAAGACAAAGTTAGAAAGTGTTTCGTGGAAGCAAAGAAAATAAGAAAGGTATTTATACTTGAGGACAACCGTCAAACATGGAAGAAAAGGAAAAATAATGATGAACAGTCATAATTGAAGATGTCACTTCGGGATTGATACAGCCGCAAAAAGCCCTAAAAGGTGCTGAGTAAATACAAAACCAATCCGAGAAGGACACGTGGTATGAGCATTAAATGGAAGTGACAAACGACGCCTATGGTGCAGAGAAGGATACAATGTTTCGAGGAAAATCGGCGGCAAAATATTCCCTGCATAAATGAATATCCACTTACCAAATATTAATCGATAAATATATGGTAAGTGGGGGGACTATTTGTATTGGTAAAAAAGAGTTTCACATGTAAGCCAGCTTTTGACAACTCAGCCAATTACGTGGACACAGGAGGGTGCGACAACTGGATGTGATTCTTTGAAGAGGTACGGAACAAAGAGGCACGATTCAATAAACCCTCGAGCTTATCAGCCACAGGAAACTCAACCTGATCAAAACAGGGAAGAGGCACGGTCAGAATGAATCTAGACAAAGCTACGGGCAGATTCAAGAACCCACAATTGATTACTCTAACGTTATGTAATCGTACCCCAATTACCGTTATCCTTTGTAACGCCTCATTAATGTCATAATTAGTCATTATTGAGCAACCATAGCAATAGTTGTATGTTATATCAAGGAATCTCCTATATAAGGGAGGGGAATACAACTTGTAAAGGCATCTGATTCTCGAATATAATTTACTTCGCTTTTCTATATTTCTGCAATATTCTCTATTATTCATTTATCTCTATTTCCTTGATTATCAGTAACCCATGTTCATCCTAGAAATAGCTTTAGTCAAAGGATCTATTCTTTGATCAAACAAGGCTATCAAATGTTATCCTATAACTAATAATGAAGCAGAGTACGGAGCTGTCATTGCAGGACTAGAACTCGCACGAGAACTTTCAATCGAGCAAATCATAATCAAAAGCGACTCCCAACTGGTAGTAAATCAGATGCAGGGGACTTACATCGCTCGAGAGACTCGGATGCAACAATATCTGGAAAAGGCACGAGAGCTCGTGAGACAATTCAAAACATGGAAGGTAATACAAATACCTAGATAGGAAAATGCAGAAGCAGATGCATTAGCTAACCTCGCAGTAGTCACGGAAGTAACAAACAAACACAATGCAATTTTCATTCATCTATTCCATTCAGTGATCGACCAGGACAGAAATGAGGTAACTTTCAACAATTTAACCTGGGACTGAAGAAACGAAATCTTAAATTTTTTGCATAATGGAACCGTACCTGAAGACAAGAAAACAACTCAAGCACTTCGCCACAAAGCTGCACGGTACTGCCTCATTCACAACTCATTATATCGCAAGATGTTCGGAGGGCCCCTAGAAAAATGCCTCGGACCTAACCAAACGGAGTTCGTGATGAAATAAGTCCACGAAGGACACTGTGGAAATCACTCAAGGGCGAGATCCTTGGTAAAAACCCTAATCAGAGCTGGGTACTATTGGCCTAAGATGGAAGAAGAGGCCGAGAACTTCGTACCCAAATGCGACAGATGTAAAAGGTTTTCCAATAACATGCATCGACCAGCAGAATTATTGCATCCAATAATATCCTCATGGCCCTTCATGAAATGGGGTATGGACATAGTGGGACCTCTTCCCACAGCTAAAGGACAGGTACGATTTTTGCTCATGCTAACCGACTATTTTACAAAATGGGTAGAGGCAGAAGCGTTCAAACAGGTGCAAGCAAAGGAAGTCAAAAGCTTCTTATGGAGAAACATAATATGCCGCTTTGGGATACCAAAGGAGATCGTGTGTGATAATGGCCCACAATTCATAGGCTCGAAAATCACAGAATTCTTCGAAAGCTGGCAAATCAAACGGATCACTTCAACGCCATACCACCCCGTGGCTAATGGTCAAGCTGAGTCAATGAATAAAGTCATCATCAACAATCTAAAGAAGCGACTAGATAAAGCCAAAGGAAACTGGCCTGATGAGTTACCAACGGTACTATGGGCATACAGAACAACTCCAAAAACAGCCACGGGAGAAACCCCGTTCGCTCTTGTCTATGGATCAGAAGCCTTAATACCTGTGGATATTGGCGAACCAAGCATAAGGTTTACAACATCCACGGAGGAAGCAAACGACGACGAATTGAGGACCAATATGGACCTGCTCGAACCACGGAGAGAAGCAGCACTAATACGAATGGCAGCTCAAAAACAAATTATAGAGCGTTATTACAACCGTAAAGCTTATCTCATTTACTTCAAGATTGGGGAATTCGTCCTCAAAAAAGTCTTTCAATCAACGAAAGAAGTAGTCGCAGGAAAGCTAAGTCCAAACTGGGAAGGACCCTACAAAGTCCGAGGCATAGCTGGGAAGGGCGCCTATGAGCTGGAAGCTATGGAAGGCAGAATCCTACCAACAAGTTGGAATGCCATCCACTTGAAGAAGTACTACTTCTAAGGAAATGAAGTACCCCCGGTCAGGTATCACACGTTCGATTTTATTTTGAACATTTAAAATTTTACTAACCTTTTTAGATGATAGGCATAAAGCTAACCCATCACCAGATGATGATATTAGACCTGCAAAGACGCGAGGAAGTAACTGAATTCCCGGTCTAGGGTTACACTTTCTGATGGACGTTTTAAAGGGTTAAACAGTCATCATCTAAAAACTATATACCTTCGAGTCCCGCATGTTTTTACTTTTCAGGAAAAGGACCATAATGAAGGAATAGTCAAGTGCTCAAGATTTCATTCTTCAAAGCTCAAACACTTGGGGGACTATACAGTATGGAAGCCTAAGACGAAGCAAAAAAGACTATCAAAAAGTCAAAACTCGAGCCTAAAGATCCATCTACCCAACAAGTCAAGTGATACGAGTAGAATCGAAAGAGACGAAGACTCAAATACAAAGCCTGATCCAAAAAACCTTCGAACATGTTCATGTTGAAAGGCAAAATATTAGTTACGAGGAAGAAATGCACATCTTTGTACTTATTCAAAAGAAAACTGTTGTAACCAAAAACAGTTATGGATAAAAGATCATCATCATTGTACTCATTCAAAAACTGTTGTAACTAAAAACAGTTATGAAATCGTTGTACTCACATGTAAAATTGTTATCAAATAAAATAGTTACGGATGAAAAAGTATTTCCTCGTGATCATTGAAAACTGTTACGAACGAAAAACAGTTGTTCTCTTGTATTAACTCGAAAAAACTGTTACATACGAAAAACAATTACGAAATACAAGTGTACATCAAATCTGTTAAAAGAAAACAGTTGCAACATGAGTTTTAGACGATAATCGAACACATGTAAAATTTTGTGTAAGTTCAAACAAAAAACTTTCCTTAGAAACATTCTTAAACATGTGAAAAAATCCTATCACTCTATTGCATTATTACACCATTATGAAGCTGAGACGTCTTCTT
The DNA here is from genome assembly GCA_005239525.1 of Nicotiana knightiana. Lineage (NCBI taxonomy): Eukaryota > Viridiplantae > Streptophyta > Magnoliopsida > Solanales > Solanaceae > Nicotiana > Nicotiana knightiana. The sequence goes on along the minus strand of ML397480.1, from coordinate 106,308 downwards.
CATTAAGTGTCGATCAAAAAGGGCCCTCTTTCATAAATTTTGCCTACTACAAAAAGGATCACATTTTATATGATACCGTGCCTATTACGAAAAGGTACGAGTAATCTAAAGCATTCTATATGCAAAACTCAGGGGTAAAACTAAAATCTCGAAAAATAAAGCATGCAAAAGTCTTAAAAAGTAGAACAGAGACTCAGTAACAAAAGTCATATTTTGCATTGATATGATAAAACGGCTAAGTAGAAACTAAGTATTAAATTTATACTTAGCCGTATATATGGTATTTAGATTAAGGTGCCCCTAAGTTGTCAGTTAGGACTTTAAAAGATCCAAACTTACCCCCGATGGAGTTGGGGGTAACCACCAATCAAATAAAAACAAAGAAGGGGAACCAACATCTTAATTGTCTTTAGAAGGGAGATCAACTTCTTCGCCGGCAGAGGAAGCAGGAGCAGCTGGAGACGAGGGGACTTGAGCAGCAAGAGCCTCACCTTTGGGTGAAGAGATATTCTGACCTTGTTGAGCTTTCTCCATGGACTCTTTGATTTTAGCTATTTCAGCGTTAAGTTCGAAACCCTCTTGACTCATTTCCGTCAATGTGTCAAGGCGAGAATTCATATACGCCCAATTGACATCGACAACTGCCGCCTCCTCAAGATCTTGGTAATCATTCTCCCATATCATAATCTCAGCTCTTAGCCCGTCCCTCTCAGCCTCAATAGCATCTTTAGCGACCCTTAAAGGTGCAACAGACCTCTCCAAGAATTGAATTTTGTCCAAGGCATTGTGAAGATCCTCTTGGGTCTGGGTCAGAGACTGCACAAGATCGCCTGAATACTCTTCTTTTTTCTCCAGCAAGGCTTTTAAACTCCTAGATTCTTCTGAGGCACGGGACAACTGCTCGGCAAATGAAGACTCAAGAATGCTCTTGTCTTTGTCCGCCTGGTTAGAAGAAGCCTTCTCCACTGCCAACTCCGCTGCCATGACTCTCATCTACCGCTCCAAGGTATATTTTTCTTCCTCTAAGGCCTCTATCTCGAGCCTTAAGCATTCATATTGCCCCTTCCAGTTATCAACTTCAGCACGCCACTCTTTTATTTCTTGCTCCGTGTTAGAAACCCTCTTCATGAGCTCCATGCCTATAAGATTGATCTACAAAAAGGAAATCAGTTAAATACGACAATTACATATACGAGCATGAAATGCAAAAGAATATACTTTACCTTCAAAGATGTATGCACGGCCTCATTAGCCCAGGTAAGAGAACTGTGGCTATCCAGTTTGGTCCTCTCTGTTGGGCCTATCAAGGTTTTCAGCCATACCTCAGGCTGACCAAATTTCTTAAAAAGACTCCCACCAGCTGGAAGCTCTATTAGAACTTGTTGCATCTCCCTGGTGGAAGACCCTACTTCTCTGACAGAAGGCACAGAAGCAGGCAGAGATGTAGAAGCCACGGACACGGAAGTCTGGGGAGCTGAGAAAGCCACGGGCAAAGTAGTAACGGCAGCAGTAATAGCCAAGGGAGTGGAGGAGGTAATAGGAGCAGATAAAGGAACTTCTCTAAAAGAATAAGGAAGAACGGCCAAGGGAGCTTCATTAACATCAGGGTCGAAGCCTTCACGAAACAGATGATCCACAGAATCATGCGCAAGAGAGAGAGAAGCATCCTCAGAGGAAGAAGGTCTAACATCAGGCACGGAAGACACTGCCACGGGTGTAGACTCATCGTTCTAAAATCACCCTCCTTCTACATGACCTGTGCACCAAGGTGTCCTCTTCTTATTCATCTTCTTCTAAAGTCCTAGACCCACCAACCTTCCTCTTCGAAGAAGAAGAACCAGCAATAATTTCCTGGGCCTTAGCCAGGGACATTTTGGAAACAGACACAGCAGACACTCCACGGATAGGAAACCCTATAAAAAATGAAGGGTTAAAATGAGAAAGATATTCGATCAAGGAAAGAAACGAAAACAAAAGCTTCACTTACCGTGAGTTTTCACTTTCCAACCGTACTTCCCGAAAAAGTAGTTCCAAGACCTTTCTTCCAATGAAGCAATCGACAACAACTTTTCTACCCAACCACGGATACCAGAGACATTCTCAACAATACCCATGATTGCTAAAAGAAGAAAAAAAATAGCTACGGTTTTAATAAAACACTTAAAGTAAAAAGGAAGAATAACGAATGTGAGCTAAAATGTACTCACATGCACGATTCCACTTCTCGGGGAAGGGAAGATTTTCTTCACCTACTAAACCAGCAGCGGGCGCAACAACGTACCGAAGGTACCAACCTCTATCCTTATTGTCTTCAGGGGTTACTAGCACTCTTTTACTCCTGGCAGCCAGAGTAAAAATCCCTTAACGAAATAAGGCAGGAGAATAAAGATGAATGAGATGATTAAAGGTAAAAAGAACCGAGGCTAAAGTAGCTAAACATCTGAGACACGCAAAAACCTGCCACACAAGAGGACCAACTTGTCCTAAGCAAATTTTGAAGAAACGACAGAATTCGATGATGACTGGATCAATAGGAGGTTAAACCCTAAAGTAAAAGGGTAGGTGTAAACGTAAGAATACCACGTCTTGTAAGACGTTATTCTTTGGTTCTCAATTGGAACGATGATAGGAAAATCAGACTTCCAAGAATATTCCCTGCGAATAAGGGGAACTAAACCTTCAGTAATAAGGGTAGGGTACCTATCAGCACTATCAAGGGATAACGACTGATCAACAAGGGCCTGACTATCCCTAGTGAAGGTAAACTCAACAGGAATGATTTCATCCACTCGTGGTTCATGTAAGGGTTCATGATGTTCTCTACCCCTAGACGAAGATCTGGAAGTCCTAGCTCTTGGAGAAACTAAAGACCTAGCAGAAGGAGAGGAAGTAATCTGGGAAGAAGAAGAACCTCTTAAAGGAGTAGAGCCTAAACTCCTCAGTCTACCACCTCTCCGGCTTCGCGTCGGAGCAGAAGAAGGGGTCAAATAATCCACATTTATCACTCCTTTAGGTTGGTTCGATGAAGACATATTTACGAAGACAAGAAAAAAGACTCTTTACAAACAAAGAAGACAAGTTAGAAGTGTTTCGTGAAAGTAAAGAAAAGAAAAGAAAAGAGGTATTTATACTTGAAGACAACCGTCAAACATGGGAAAAAACAATGATGAGAAAGTCATAATTGAAGGTGTCACTTCATGACTGATGCAGCCGCAAAAAGCCCTAAAAGGCGCCGAGTAATTGCAGAACCAATCCAGAGGGAACACGTGGCTTGAGCATTAGATGAAAGTGACAAGAGACGCTTATGTTCAGAGAAGGATACAATGTTTCGAGGTGAAACGACGGCAAAATATTCCCGCCATAAATGCGTATCCACTTACAAAATATTAATCAATAAATAAATGGTAAGTGGGGGGACTATCTGTATTGGTAAAAAAAGAGTTTCACACGTATGATAATTCTTGATGACTCAGCCGGCTATGTGGACCAAGGAAAACATGACAGCTGGACATGATTCTATAAAGAGGTGCGAAGCAAAGAGACATGACTCAATAAATCTACGGAGTAATCAGCTACGAGAAACTCAACCTGATTGAGACAATGAAGAGATACGGTCAGAATGAATCCGGACAAAGTTAGGGGCAGATTCAGAGACCCTCAATTAATGACTCACACGTTACACAACCTTCATGCAACAATTACGGCCATTCTATGTAACGTCCCATTAATGTAATAATTAGGCATTAATGAGTGATCATTGTAAGAGTTAGACGTTGTATTAAGAAATTCCCTATATAAGGGAATAAAATATAACTTGTAAGGGCATCTGGACTACGAATACAATACATTTTACTTTTCTATGCATCATATTATTGTCTATTTACTTACTCCTTTTTATTTATTATTATTTTCTGGATTATCAGGAACCCGTGTTTATCCTAAAAATAGCTTTGGTCAAAAGATCTAATTCTTTGGTTGAACAACTTTATTTTTTATTATTGCTTACGGTTTCGTCTTCTTATTTTTCTTAATTGCAAAATGGGTTCATTAGATTTATTGTTGTTTTGAAAAATTGATCATTGAGGTTGTTCCTGATAATATTTGGAGGTTATGTTTCAAATTTGAGCTCATTTGGAGTAGATTTAGGTATTAATTCGTATATTGGATTGTTATAATTCGAAGAACAAATTTCTGTTTCTCGGCAATTTTTACTTCAGATTTATTGGCTTTAAGTGAATGAAAACCTTTGTTGCATTTCAGATTTTTTGGCCTGCATCTGAAGTGAAATTTTTCACTTCAGACATATTGGCCTTAAGTGTAGCAAATGTTTGTTGCACTTCAGACCTTTTGGCCCTAAGTGCATATGTAGTGCAATTTTTCACTTCAAATTTATTGGCCTTAAGTGCATCTGAAGTGCAAATTTTCACTTCAAACTTATTAGCCTTAAGTAAATGAAAACATTTGTTGCACTTCAGATTTTTTGGCCTTAAGTGCATGTGAAGTACAATGTTTCACTTTAGACTTATTGGCCTTAAGTGCATCTAAAGTGTAATTTTTCACTTCAGACTTATTAGCCTTAAGTGGATGAAACCATTGGTTGCACTTCAGACCTACTTGGCCTTTAAGTGCATTTGAAGTACAACTTTTTCACTTCAGATATTTTTTCTTTTAACTTCAGACTCGACAAACTGAAGTTGATCGAAAAATGGGTACGCTTGCAAATTTTATTGCAAAGTGAATATAAGTTCAATTGTGACCCAAAAATCAGGTATATATGCAAAAGCCCCAGTTATATCGCATATGCACTTATTATTAAAACAAAAATGCGACCCGCTAATTTGTATGCACACAAAAAAAATAATAAATTGATAATAATTTTCCTTTGGACAAAACTTATGTAAGGTGAACCCAAACCAATCCGGACCTCAAAGTGAGTCGAATATCAAGCCAGACCCAACATAGCAGTGAAAAGTACAAAACTCTTTTAAAAAAATTCACAATGATAAAAACTCTTCTGTCCAATTTTGCAACAAATTACAACCAAAAGTAAAATAACAAGAAAAAGAAAAAGAAAAAATAAGATCTAAGAGAGGGATATTATACCGGGCTCGTTTGGTACGAGAATAAGAGATAATTAATTTTAATATTAAGTTTTATATTTGATTGAGATAATATTGTGCTATAATTAATTCTGTGACTAATTATTCAGAAATTATATTTTTTTTATGCTCAAGGAAGAATGAGATAATTAATTTTGGGATAATTTATTTTCTAACCAAATGAGCTATAAAGTGAAAATAGTGATGGCGACAGGGCGGGTGGATGACGTGGAGAATGTGTGATTGGGAGGGATAGATAGGTTTGAGCCGACAAAGGATTAGCACGTGCTTGAAAACAGGTGAGTTAATCGTGACAGGCAACTATTGGCACAGAAAATGCCAGGAAGTGGTAGCGGCGGGTCCCAGTGGGTCCGCCTCCGATTGTCCGAATGACCCAGTTGCTTCTTCTCAGTAAAGGAGATGATTTTGGTTATTTATTCCATTTGATGTTTGCTAAGATATTTGCTAAAAAGTTATACTATAATTTTAATTTATCAATTAAAAAGAAAAAAAAAGAATATATATCAAGTGATTAAAAAATATGTGTAAAAATATGCACATAATACATATTTTAGTATTTATTAATTTAGTATAAATATCAAGCACAAGTAAATTTTAACTCAACTCATTGTTTACCCGTAAAACGGTACAGTTAAATTTATACGTGATTTCTAGACAAGTGAATTAATTTGATCCTAAAATAATAAAATAATTGAAGAAATATGCAGTCTTGAGATGAGACGAACTAACAGAAACAGCAGTTCCGGGAACAGGGTTTCGAGCACAACAATAATGAAATCAAAAAGTAAGAAGAGAAGATTGTATCAAGCTTTGAATAAAATGTAGCATAAGTTTGTCAGAAAATTCGTGTCCCCTACAATGATAACTAAGCTTACTATTTATAGCTACGTCTATGAAAAGGGGTCCTAGGATCGTGCTCCTCTTAAATATTAATTATGAGAGTCATTGATGAAGATATAACAGTGAACATAAATGCCAAATTTCCTGTAATGGGCGATTGTTCTTCATGCCACGGAATATTCTCTATTAAATACTACCGGACGAAGAGTATTTACCACATCTTTATGAACGTTATTCTTTCCGGTAACAAACGGAATAGTTGCCTTCGATCTTGGCCATCCCCGTCTTGGATTTCACATGTCCCTCTTTTGAATGGCCACGTATCATAGATATTATACCCTATACTCATAAGTACATAATAATTAAGAAAAAGGACTAATTTAAAGGCTTTATACACTACTGTTAGTGAAGAAAATACATAGAATAATTCAATTTTCCTTTTGACATGCATGTAATATAATTCAAAACAATCTTTCCGTATGGATCTTTTAAGTTCAGTTGCATGTAAGTNATTTCAAATAAATCAGCTGGTACAGTTGCAAGTGTCAAACCCAATGCGAAAATAGAGAAAACTAAGCGGAGCTCGGACGACCTCGCACTCGACGGCAACCGGACCTTTTGAATGGGTTTTGCCTCAGATTTTTCGAGCAATTTGGGATGAAACTGCTGGGTTTTAATATTGATTTATTGGCTGGCTTAAGGATGTTAAAGGGTGGTGAAGTGGGGGTGAGACTCTCAGCTTTGGAGCTTTGGTGGCCGCTGCTTTTCGTTTTTGAGAGGAGGGAATTTTTGCGGCTGGTTTCCGGCGGATTTAAAGGTGTTCGGTGGCCGGCTTTCATGGCTACATTTTTGGGAGCTTCAAAGTTTTGGGGACTGATTTTATGGAATAGATGTAAGGGAACAAGAGATGAGTTCCTATGTGCTTTACATGGTGAAGTTATAACGAAAAATGGTATTTTAATGGTGTATGTCTACTGTGATTTGCTTGAAGAGAAGAAGGAGACGTTCTGTATTTTTTCCTCTTTGCCGTTTTTTGTGTCTCAAAATCAAGACGAGTTCTTCAAGGGTATCCCTATTTCTCTTCTGTGGCTGCTCTTTTTTTTTCTCGTTCCAGATCCAAAAATCAAGAGGGGGCCATTAGGTTGTGAGTTTTGATGAAGAAGAAGAAGAAGAAAAGGGGTTTTTGTGAGGGGGGTCCCATTCTTTTTCCTCTGTGTTTTCAGGTGGTTTAGTAGCTTTATGACTGAGTTTTCATGGTGGTTTGTAGGGAGAGATGAGGAAAAGAAGATGAGTTCAAAGGGAGAAAAATGGAGGTCACCTCTTTTGCTCTGTTTTTTCAGCCCTCCCTCTATTGTTTTTTCACTCCCCTCTGTTTTTCCTGTGTCCCCTCCTTTTCGTGTGTGTGTGTTTTTTGTGTGTGAGAGGAATATTATATAGGTGTAGATATAGGGATTAATTGGTGGCCAAGAAAATAGGAGTGTGTATATGCATGTTAGTTTTTTTAGGAAGAGCATGTGAGTTTGTTACAAAAGATAAGGGAGAATCTTGCATGTGGAAATGACTCATTGGCTCTTGCTTTAATTAATATTTTTTTTAAGAGTGTAAAAATAAAAATACTAGCTAAATATTTTAAAATCAAGAACATATAATTTTTTGTGATTTTTAATTTTCTTAAATAAAACCTACTAAAAATGAAATAAAGGTAAATAATATGTAGGTTAAACTTACAATTATTTACATACTAAAAAAGTGATGAAAAACTCAAATATAGTCAAAAATTAGGTGCTCACAGTGCCTGCTTGCGGTACTTTTCTCGTAGTAACTCCTTTGAGTTGTTTTTAGCTCTCGGATTCCTAGCTTGTATTCCTTCGTTCCCGCTACTTCTTCTTAGTGGTAGTGTTTACCTAATACCTCTTGCTTATAGTGGCGGTAGTGAACGATGTGAGAATAAGGTTATGTCCTCGGGTGGGGCTGGGGGTGGGGTCCAGGGGTGGGAAAGGGGGTAAGAAAGCCTCTGGGCTGAGAGTTGGGTCTTGGAACATTGGGACGTTGACGGGGAAGTCTATAGAGTTAGGTGAGATTTTTCAGAAGAGGAAGATCAACATAGCGTGTGTTTAGAAGACTAGATGGAAGGGTACTAGCGCACGGGATGTAGACGAGTTTAAACTATGGCACTCAGGAAGCGCTAGGGGTAAGAATGGGGTAGGTATTTCAGTTGACAGGGACCTCGGGGAGCTCGTGGTCGAGGTTAGGAGGGTGAACGATAGGTTGGCGAGTATTAAGCTTGTAGTTGGTGGGTTACTGTAAACGTGGTTATTTCATACGCTCCTCAGGTAGGTTTGGACCAGGAGGTCGAGAAGCAATTCTGGGAGGATTTGGACGAGATGGTGCGTAGTTTCCCGCACACAGAGAAATTGTTCATTGGCAAAGATTTCAATGGCCATATTGGGGCTAGTGCTAGGGGTTATGATGATGTACATGGCAGGTTCGGTTTTGGGGATAGGAGTGAGGGAGATACTTCACTGTTAGATTTTTCTAGAGCTTTTGATTTGGTTATAGCTAACTCGAGTTTTTCGAAGAGGTAGAAGCACCTGGTCTCGTTCCGGAATTCATAGGCAAGACTCAGATTGATTATCTTTTCTGCAGGAAATGCGATAAAGGTCGGTGCACTGATTGCAAGGTCATCCCAAGTAAGCACCTCACGACCCAACATAGCCTCCTAGTTATTGACCTCGAGATCAAGAGGAGTAGGAGGAAGAGGGAGGTGTGCAGGTAACGTAAGATCAAATGGGGTAACTTGACTAAGGACAAAGCTCAGGAGTAAGGGGAGAATTTGTTGGCTATGAGGGCTTGGATGAGTAGGGGGACACGTCTAGTATGTGGTTCGCGTCTGCGAATTGCATTAGGGTAGCTGCTACAGAGGTCTTAGGGGTCACGAAGGGCTTTCCTGGGGGCCATAAAGGGGACTGGTGGTGGAATGGAGAGGTCCAAGGTAAAGTGGAAATTAAGAAAGCTGCTTATTTAAAGCTAGTGGAGAATACAAACGAGGAGAAAAAAAGGACTTATCGGGAGTGTTAGAGAAAGGCAAAGAAAGAGGCAAAGTTAGCAGTTACGACGTCTAAAAGGCGTTTGCTCGTTTGTACGAGGAGATCGGGGGCAAAGACGGGGATAAGAAGTTGTACCGGTTGGCCAAGGTGATGGAGAGGAAGGCCCGTGACTTAGACCAATTCAAGTGCATCAAGGACGAAGATGTCAAAGTATTGATGGACGAGGCACTTATTAGGAGAAGATGGCAGACGTACTTCCATAAACTGTTGAATGAGGAGGGGAAAGACGCATTATGCTGTTGAAGATTCTCCCTTTTTATTTAGTCAAATAAGCCTTAGAATCAAATTCCAACATCTGAAATCCTCTACCAGGTCTTTTTTCCAACATACGGACCCTGTATCCATCACTACACGATGTATCAATACATGATTGTATCCTCTTACCGAATTCACACCATGCATCACATTATTCACATGACCATAATGACATCCCCTAACAACAATAGCCAAAATCCCACGAATCTGATGCCTACAACACACCTCATGAAGCATATAAGTCTCGTTTCAGCTCTCGCAATACCGCCACGATAGAAGAGATGTGTAGAAACTCGTAACCACCTGTCGAATCACAATTCATGGAGTCTCTCCTCCCGACAAGAACCATTACCTCATTCTGGACTGAATATCTATATTTACTCTTTAATGTGTCTCATATAAAGCTGATCGCACTGATCCCAGGACCAATAATCTCGTCTCACCCAGTACAAGCTGCTCAGGCAATAAGCCACCTCAGACCCTGCCAAAAGTTTCATATAATGCCACAATGTGCCAACAAGCTTCAAACTCGAATGTGATACACAAGGGAACGAACTCTAGAAAGACTACTCAACCCACGTAACTAATTTAAACAACCGAAAAGATATCATGAACCTTCCTCAGCAAATGAGAAGTGAAACACACAATAATAGATATGGGAAACTATACTCAACGTCACACTGTTGCGGCATGCAACCCGATCCAACTATAATACCCGTGGCGGCGTGCCATCCGATCCAAACAATATACCCGTGGGCGTACCACCTGATCTACACATAATAATATATAAGGAATTACTTACCAAGCTAAAATTCTCATACCTGTGAAATACCCAAATATCAACCACAAGCACGCGAAGTGCATCATACTAATCCTGGGAAGACGGATAGCGCCATACGCTACGAAACACAAGCACATATAAGGTGCAATAAATGACCTATATCTTGAGACCCATCCTACTCTCACAACACCACAAATTACACGGGATCTCAATAGGAGTGCGAATAATCAAACCACCTCACAACCCACCTGGCATAATATAGATTACACGGAATAGCTAACGACATAAATAAAATCCAGAGCCCAAAGATTCCCCCGTAAACAATGCTAAGATGAAATGAACACATCCGGCCTGATATAGAGCCCACATTCACATTTAGATCCACCCACGGACCTCAAGGTGATTCTGACCGTACCGCACTAGGCTAATAACCTTTCAAGGACCTACACTAACCCCTTTTCCCTGACACACAAGAACAATCATCCAGTCAGAAAAAACTTCCACAGTTCACAACCAAATGAATAAAGCGCCTCTCATGCCTAAGCTCTCACGTTAAAGATAGTACCATAACCTACATACTTGGTTTCAATCTTCAATCAATCAAGTTACTACATGTCACACTTATACAATCTTCACGTGGGATACGCCCCCATGACCTTCCACACTAGGTAACAAAGTCTGCGCATCCATATCACCGGCCATACAATGTTGTAAATCGAATCGATAATCCGCAAATAAGTTCACAAAGCCTCTTACACAGGACACTAATCTCATGTGACGCTAAAGACAATACCAGCTTACTCTAAATATCTGAATTCGTTCCTGCTCATCCAAGCTCGTAACATTCTTGTCTACACTGAACCGCAACCTTGATCCTCAACTCCCAATTCTCATGACGCTCACTGCACCTAACATGCCAATACGCAAGAATACAAGAATCCCATTATAACTTCTGAATCGATAATGGAATAAACACCCCAGCATATAGAAACATCTCACTTAACTCATTTCAGGATAGCCATTTCAACACGTGATTGAATTCCCATGACTGTAGAAAATACAAACCTCGAGTAGTGGTCTAAACCACCATAATTCTTCCGGGATATGTCTACATATAAAGTCTATATTACTCGAATGACTCCATATAAAATCAATTACGGCGGCCGTCAAGCCTCACGCGTACTGCATAAATCACATGCATAACTTAACACGCTGAAGGGACTGACCAATGCCACCATCATGCCAATTCAACCATTGCTAACCAATCCGTCTTCTTCTATTTTTCTCCTGACTTGACTTAGGAATAATAAATAGCTCTATTTAAAACACAACGACCCATAATCCCCACTCATCCTGAGTGACCTTATTTCACAAGACCTCATTGTCTCAAAAACCCACGAACCATCTCATGCTTTCCTTGTGCGCATATTCGCATCTTCAACTGGTACATCTATTCTGGAAATTTCACTATGAACCCGAATTTATCTTCTCCCATTCCTCCAATGCCACACCGCAGACCGATGATAACATAGAGCACTCCAATCCCCTTTCATAATTCACTGCAAAACCTCGATACTTAACCATACCACGAACTCGAAATCGCTAGGCACTGCACATTAATTTTGAACCTACTAGGGCCATTGTTGAGAGTCACCCACTCTTGACTAGTTCCCGAATATAATCACACTTCAAGGCCCTCCTAGCACATGAACACCCTCTCCAAGAAGCAACCGGCTGAATTCCTTTCCTTATACATCACATCCAAACGAAGCATAGACTCTGAGTCTTCCAAAAACTTGAACATGAACCGATAAGCCAATTATAGCACAGATTTCTCAAACCTTTTGCTCGAATCACCAGTGATGTTCTCTTTCCCTAGTCGTAGTAACTCACAATATGCCGATGACTAAAAACCTCACAAGTAGACAACCATGCCATCCAACCGTAGGCGGTAAAGCACTCCCACTTAGCTTGAAGCTACAATTACATAACCCTGGGACCCACCGAGGTTTTGTCTTCTCCTTTGACATCAGCTAAAAGTCCAACAACGCATTCCAAACTCGAAGTCATGTTGCATCAAATAAAAATCCGTGGACCTGGTCATTGTCCACTATGAATTTTTCCAAATGGCTCCAGACTTTACTCAAGGCGTGCGGCCATCCTACCACAGAACCCATATGTTACTCTGCCACTCTCCCACTTTGGTTAAATCCTCTCCTTTAAGCAACTCCTCAACTTCTACTTTTCACACTGGACCTCCTAACAATTCAACCACCGCAAGACACCTCCCACATGTCATTTCTCGTCCTTTGCTGCCCAATTATTGCTCCAAATCTGAATCCATCTCTGTACATCCGAACACATGAGTTGCTAACAACTCTAAACCTCTTAGAAGATCACCCTTCTCGATATCTCAATACTAGAAGTACCAATTCGATTCCAAAATTGCTACACTCTGCTATCTTTGACAACCACATCTCAGTCACCATTTCTTAGTATCCTGTCCCTAAGGGAATTGAAGAAAACCATAACACTGGCAAACTTAGCACATTAAACAAAGACAACGACACCACATCGCAGATGAAAATTGCACCACGCTCGAAAATATCAAGTCTAGATACTCTATCAACCCAAAATCTGAACATTCTTAGTCCGATTGCCTTCCCTCCGCTGGAAATAAAATATTGAATCTATGAATCATGCACTAAGAAAATCTCATTTTAAGTCATTCACTGCCTCGACACATAAACAAGCACCCTACCATTACACCAACATGGTGCGATAACAACACACGAATTGACATAACAATCAATGCCAAATCTCAAAACCTTAGGTAACACTGATGCTGAGCTGAAACGACAGGACGGCCTTCCGCAAGGCAACGGTAATAGCCCAATAAAATACGCAGGTATAAACATCCTGAACCACATCTGTAGTACCATGAAAATTCCTCGATTCCCAATCTATAACAAGCGTTTCACGTTGAATAAGATTGAATAGGAAAGAAATATAGGTACAAGCCTCAGAGGATCCAATTCGCACGATGAGGAATCAAGAAGGGAAGTGCTCCTAACAGCCTTGTAGCCTCTCGAAGATAAGTACAGACGTCTATGTACTGATCCGCAAGACTCTACTAAACTCTCTCATGACTCGTGAGACCTAAGTGAATCTAGCGCTCTGGTACCATGTTGTCACGAACCAAAATCCGTTAAAGATCTCGATGACGTCGGACACCGCTGTCAGGCAAGCCAACAATAAATACTTAATTCAGTTCTCATTTTAATATTTTGAAATCTTATTCTTCCTTCAATCTAATAGTAAAGAATGGGATTTACAGAGTAAATAATAATATCTTTAACAATTTCAATACAGGACAACTCATAATCATCCCAAAATACGGCGTCACAAGTGCATGAGCATCAACTAAGAATATAAAATAAAATACAGCACTTGTCTGTAATACAAATTCGAAAGGAATACACACACACACACACACACACTCTCTGAAGGAGACTCTGCCGGTTGCGGATCGTAATAAGGAATGCAGCTCACCTAAGTCCCCGCATGCATAAACAACGTGTACCCAGTAAGTATTTAGCCTAACCCCGGAGGAGTAGTGATGAGGGATCAACGTCGACACTCACTAGTGGTCCAACAATATCAGGTACAGTAAAGAGGTAAATAACCATGAGGCAGAGTAAAAAAATGAATAAATAAGCATAGAATACGTGATACAAATTCCCCTCTTTACAGTAAACTCAAGCTTCCAATTAGAATATTCCCTTCTTAACCGGAGCACACACATAAGTATAGTGGATCTCATTAATTGGATTGTCATAATTCAAATCAGGAAAACTCAAGGGTACACTGGCTTCTTGCCAAATATTACGTCCGATTTCATGAGGACATGTTGTAGGAAATGCGAGGCGTACAACCCGATCCAACATAAATAATTAAACTATGCACTGCCGAGGGTCGAACGACATGAACCATAGATACACCTGAAAAACTTCCTAGGCGAACGGCCCGCTCCCATGAGAGTGTGGTACATAAACCTTGCCGAGGCAAACGACCCGATCCCATAATAGTGAAATACATAATCATGCCGAGGCGAACGGCCCAATCCCATTAGAATAAGAAGCTTTGACGGGTCCTTGAACCCACTCACAAATAAACGTGTGAGTTGTAATTTCTTCAATAAAAACCTTTCAATGAAACATATATATAACAGAGACATGCCGTAATAGGAATAAAGTCATTCAGTGACAAATCATGAACCCGTGAAGTCTCTATAATAGCAAGTCTAGTCTCAAGTAGAAATGTAAAATAGAGGAATTTAATAGGCGAGAGAATGCTCAAATAGTACAGCTATAGCATGATGTTAACCTAAGCCTACCCAGACAATAACATGAATGTAGTTACGTACGGGCTCTCGTTACCTCGCGCGTACATAGCCCTACACAACAAGTAGTCACATCAATATACAACACCTAGGGGTAATTTCCCCCTCACAAAATTAGACATGAGACTTACCTCGTCTTAAACTTACTTTCCGATCCAAAATTGGGCTTTAAATCCTAAACTCGGTGCGAAACGACCAGAAGCTAGTCAAATGTCATATAAATTAGTCAATTTAGGCTCAAAAGCTCATATTCTAACTATTAAAGTGATTACCCAACCGCAATTGAAGGATTCCCAAAATTCACCCTGGGCCCACGTGCCCGGATTTCGAAAAGTTTCGAAGAAAAGTGTTACCCGTAACCTCATGAAGTCAAATTATGATTTTCACCAAATTCCATAACCATTTTCCTGGTCAAAATCCCGTTTTTATCCAAAACCTAGGTTTTTCATCTAAACCCTTGATTTCACCAATTTTTACATGTTAATATACCCTTAATCTAAGTATTTAACTCATGCTGTGTAGAAAGTACTTACCTCAAAGTTCTAGGTGAAAACCCTCCTCCAAAAGCTCCAAAAATCGCCCAAGAGACGATAGAAAATGAGCTAAATGGTTTAAGTCCTACATTAAATAAGATGTGCACATATCTTAGATGTAGCATTTGCGACATCTGGTTCGCAAATGCGACAAAAACATCGCAAATGCGAAGTGGGATCCCCCCTTGTCCAGGTCGCAAATGCGACAAGGGACTCACAAATGCGAACAATTCCAGGGTTGCAAATGCGACTATTCTCTCGCAAATGCGAGTGCCACGACCCAAAATTCCCTCCGTTGCCACGACCCAAAATTCCCTCCGTTGGGTATCGTGATGGCACCTAGTCTTAGGGACTAGGTAAGCCTAACATTTACTGAATAACAACCATAATAAATGACATCCAACAACTTTGAAATGGAATTCTTTATAAAAATTTACAATTCCCAAAATCGGTAGTACAAGTCATAAGCTCTACAGAGTTTGCTATAACTTTTAAATACAATTGTTTGGAAATAGGTAAAAATAGTGTGAAATACAAAATAGTAAGATGATTCTGAAGCCTGCGAACGCATCAGCAGGTTTACCTTGAGTCTCCATAACAGCAATCTGCGCTGCTAGCTAATGATCAACCGACTTCAAGGCACCCACTGGACTAAATAACCTGAACAAATATGAGTATAGGAACAAAAGAGTATGATATCTACATGAGGAATACACGATATGGCTAACAATACCGTAATTGGAATAAGAAAGGAAGACAACAAGTATTAACAGAATACCAAAATAATGACACAGAAGGATGAACGAAAATGCAACATAAATCCGAAATCACAGATATAGAAAGGACAAGTAATCACTCAACCACAATGACCGTTTCACATCAAGTTTTAGTCAATAAACTCCACCAGGTACCGAACCTTGGCTAATCACAACTCACGGGTCCCAATACCTGAACCCTAACTCTTGGCATCCAGTGCCCTCATTTCAGCTAATAACTGCACGGACGACTCACACGCCAAATAGAGTCATTCTAACATAGAAGGAAAGTAAACAAGGGTATGCATCTATACTCAACAATAAAAAGGAAGCCCCTTAATGCGATAAGAAAGCTTAACTATGTGTATGCTTGTGCAAGTGTCCTAACATAGTTCAAACCAGCTAGTAAGCATAAGAGAAAGGAACGGACAACACGTAGAATGTTTTCTCACAACTTTCACAAGATAAGGCTCAGAAAGGTAAGCATACCACTGCAATAATATCAAGAACAAGAATGGACCCAGGACATCACAAGTCATCACAAAATAATCCCTGACACATCCCACTTTGTCTGCCACGTGTGAAATATTAAAGTAAATGCCCGCATTGTCTCACCACACGTGCATAATCATATTCCCACCTTGTCTCGCCACATGCGCCACCCACATATATATCCCTCCTTGTCATTACACATGTGCAAATATCAATAGTAGCAATAGCACGACAGAAACCTCGTGCAACCCCATATCAACAACCGCAGGGCAGAAACCTCGTGCATCACCATAACAAGCACAACAACAACATGACAATAATACAGAATATAGTAAGTAAATTAACTCAAGAACCTTCGATCACAAGAAATGGTAGAACTAGTTCACAAGGAATACTATGCATAAGAAGAACAAGTCAACAAGGAAGAAAATAATATGTAACAATAGTCCCACAATGTACTATTCAACAATCAAGAAACTAACACGAGTCAAATAATTCTAAATAAGGGCAAGTCCACTACGACATAGGATTTCTAAGCTTCTTTTAAGTTTGGATAATTAAGGGAGAGACACAGCCAATTCAAATAAAGTTAGGCAGCGAGAAGATCACCATAACCTTAATTAAAAGAGAACATTTACAAGAGGGATAACTATAACTTCAAATAATGACAAACAGTTAGGGAAAAGAAAATATGAAAATGGAAGAGATAACAATTTGCATTAAGGAACATATGAATCAAGTAACAATAAGAGTGGATAATGAAGCAATTTATTCTAATTAAGCAGGTAAAGGTGAAACTAGTAATTACAAAACGTAATCATAACAAGAACAATTGCATATTCAATGAATACAAGAACTTAGGAACCCTAAAAGGCCAATTTCTACAAATAAGTCCGAGCATGTACTCGTCACCTCGCGTACATAGACTACAATCAACATAGAAGACTCAAATCCTAAGGAGTAGTTCTCTCCCCCCCCCC
>ML397480.1:30571-88930 GCA_005239525.1 Nicotiana knightiana | reverse complement strand
GTTCTCCCCCCCCCCCCCCAAACACAGAAGGTTAGGCAAGATACTTACCTCCGGACCCGCACCTCGGAACCCGACAAATTTCACAAAACCCAAACACCATTCTGATATGAGTTCAACCATACTAAAAGTATCAATATCCAATACCATTTTGTCCCTCAAATCATGATTTTTTATTTTGAAAACTTTCTTCAAAAACTACCATTTTTCCCAACTCAAAATACAAATTAAATGATAAAAATAAAGATAAAAGTATGGAATATATTAAATTCTAGGTGAAAAACACATACCCAATCATTTTTCTTGAAAAACCCATAAAGAGTCACTCAAAACCGAGCTCTACAAGTCAAAATATAATAACAATGGCCTAACCCTCGATTTGGAAATCTTATATTCCGCCCAAGTGATTGTGCATTGCGAACGCGGAGGAAGAGTCGTGTTTGCAAAGAAGAGAAAGTGAGGCTGCCAGGAAGTGCTTCACGAACGCGAAGACACGCTCGCGAACACAGAGAAGAAAAGATGGGAACCTACGCGAACGCGTAGGAGAACACGAGAACGCAAAGAGTAATGACCACCAGGGCTGAGGGTTTGGTTTCCACTATGCGAACGCGGAAGGGACAACGTGAACACGAAGAAGGAAAAATACAAACCTTCGCGAACGCGAGAGGTTGAGCGCGAACGCGAACGCGAACGCGAACGCAAAGAAGAATTATGAGGCGGGTCAACAGACACTACGTGAACGCGAAAGAAACTTCGCGATAGCGAAGAAGGACATCAGACACCTGAACCAACAGTTCAAAAATAGGGGAAAATGAGTTGTAGCCCCTCCGGAACACACCGGAGGCCCTCGGGACCCCGTATAAACACACAAACAAGTTCTATAACCTAACACAGACTCGCTCGAGGTCTCAAATTGCATCAAACAATGCCAAAAATACACATTGCACCACGAATCAAACTTATGAACTTCCAAATCTTCCAACTTCAAAAACTCGTGCCGAACCTAATCAAACCAACCCAGAATAACGTCAAATTTTGCAGGCAAGTCACAAATGACATAACAGAGTTGTTCCAACTCTCGAAATTGCATTCCGACTTCGATATTACCAAAGTCAACTATTGGTCAAATCATTCCACTTTCCAAACTTCAACTTTCCCCGAAATGCTTCAAATCACCCTACAGTCCTCCAAGTCCAAATCCGGATGCACGTCTAAATCCTAAATCACCACACGAATCTGCAAGACCTTATGCCGCCGAACGGAGCTTAATTTCTCAAAACGACCGACATTGTTATAGCGAGATAGACCCAGACCAGGCTATTCCGCAAATGACGCCTTTCTCGTAAATGCGAACATATTCTTGCATTTGCGAGACCTGCAACACCAACAATGAAACACCAGAAAACTGAAGTTTTCACAACCTTCCGAACATCTGAAACTCATCCGAGACCCCAGGGCTCCACACCAAATGCCCACACAAGTATAACAACATTATACGAACTCGCTCGCGCGATAAAAACACTGAAATAACATAAAAAATCATGAGTCGTACGCCAAAACACATGGATCAACTCATGGACTCAAAAATTTCTAAACATACTTCCGCGCGTCCAATTCCTATCAAATCAACTCGGAATGACGCTAAAATTTATGAGCAAGTGTTAAATGACCCTACAGAAGTATTAGCGGTCTCGAAATTCTATTTGGACCTCGATATCACCAAAACCTACTCCAACCAAATTTAAAGAACTTCAAAAACCTTCAAAGAACCAACTTTCAATATAAGGCGCTGAAACGCTCCCGGGTCATCCAAAACTCGATCCGAGCATACGTCCAAGTCTGAAACCATCGTACGAATCTATTTGAACTGTAAAATCCAGATTCCAAGGTCGGTTACTCAGAAATCACACCTTAGTCAATTTTTCCCACTTAAAACTTTGGAATGAGAATTTTCTTTCCAAATTAACTCTGCCCGAAATTCAATTCAGACCACACAAAAAAGTCATAATACCTGAAGTGAAGCTGCTCAAGGTCTCAACCACCAAATGACGCGCTAGAGCTCAAAATAACCGGTCGGGTCGTTATATAGGAAGTGTAGATTTTTAAGACAAAGAGAAGTAAAATAATTGGAGTAAAGAGAAGTATAATAATTCTATAACGCTAAGGGGCATAACCATGTGATGACAAGTGTAGATTTTTAGGACAAAGCTCCAATAAGTTGGAGTTTTAAAATAAAAAAATTTAAAACTTTCATTCAAATTTGGGAGTAATATCTTCCTAATATGATAGTCTATATCCATATAAATATTTATCTATTTATATAGAATATGAGAAGCAAATCAATAAGATGATGCCAAGCGTAACAACAAAAATTTAATAAATGTCACATTTTAGGACAAACCTACTATAATCTATCTATATATCATTAAAAGCCAAAAAAAAATTAGCCAGGTGACAGCCTAAAAAAAAGCCACACAACATAATTTGTTATTTAGTTAAATGTTGGTTATTAGTTATTATTTTTTAGTTTAAATATCTATAAAATTTGAAAATAAGAAAAAATAAAAAATGACTCAAATTCGGAGATTCATAAATTGTTTTAAAAAAAGAAAAGAAAAAAAGAAAATGAAAAAAAAGACATAAAGAAATTAACTACACAAACATGGGTGAGTGTTGGTTTATGTTAGTTAATTGCTTTGTTTCTTTTGTCATATATAAAAAAGTGTATTTATCCATTAAAATTCAGACAATATAATTGAAACAATAGAATAAAATTTAAAATAATTTTTTTGTATTATATTACAAAAAAAAGTAGCAGACAAAAATATTAAACAAAGTAATATGCTAATAAAAATTTCTATTAATAACATAGTAATACTAAAAATTGGATAATATAATAAAAAAATAAATGGAATAAAATAATTATTCGATGACTATATAAGTTCCTTCAATTTAATAGAGATTCTATTCATTAAAAATCAAACAATATATTGAGAAAAATAGAATAAATTTCAAAAAGTAGTAAAATATACGGTAAAATATAACTAATATGCTACTAAAATTTTTTATTTAACAATATAATAATACTAAAAATTAAATAATATATAATAAAGAAAAATACAGAATAAAAATATTATTCGATGACTATATAAGTTTCTTTAATTTAATAGAGATTTTATTATTGGTAAGTCGTATTGATAAATAAGATGGCAATTGAAACTTATTAAAGCAATACGGTCTAGTGTTCAAACAAGTCCGATCACAATATAATATAATTAATATTTCTCGCGCATCGTGCGGATACAATTACTAGTTAATGATTAACATATGAAGATAGAGAAAGTCGAACGTTAAATATAAAAAAGTGGAAGGTTATTCTACCCCTAATCCAAAGGGAATGAAATATCTTTTGGAAGGAAGTACTTTAATTTATTCTCTCAATAAATTTACTTGAGGCGAATTTAAATTAGTTACCAAAATATTGGAGCAAAAGGGAATTCGCAAATTGCAATCTGGTTAGCTTGGCCTAATATGCTAGTAGCCAACTTCACGCGTGTCTTACATGGTGGTCATTGGCCGGCTAACGTGAAAATGCTTTTCTAGTAATTCCGAAAGTAATGATATTTTCCCTTCAAAGAAGTGAAATATGTGGTTAATGGTAAAGATTTAAATTAAATGAATTAATAGTTTTAAAGTTCTTTCACATTATTGGTAAATTTTAATCGATTATAATAGGTTTACTATATTTTTCAGATTATTTTATCAAACTAGATATGAAGAATTATACATTATTGTATGTCAACATAACATGTTAATAACCAATAAAGATTTTGGTGGAACGACAAGTACTGAATCATTTACGAATTTGAGCATAGAATCACCTCTATAACTGAGTGATTTTTTAGTGTAAAAGTTTTCAATGTGAAAGTTTCCGGTGTGAATTTAAATTTAATCAAGTTTCAATATGACTACCGAATACCGAACATTGAATCGAATGAAAAATATAAAAACATAACAACGCATGTAATAATTCTTCACACGGTCAATAAACTCAATTGGAAATTGCAAAAGCTAAGAAGGGGCAGTGGTGCAAATCATGGGTGGAAGGTGCACCTTATCTCTCTTTCGACAAGTGCATTTATAAGGCCCCACGGGCTTCTTTAGTGTCACGGGTGCATAAATACCCACTATACCCATGCATAAACCTTTGCACTTTGCCCTAACGAAAAAAAAAAAAATCAATATTGTTACTAGCACAATAATAATGCAACCAAACACTTTCCTTTTCATTCTTCTGATCATTTTCTTGATCTTATTTCAGTCTCTGTCCTTCGATACCGGTGGCGAAGACGGCCAAAGTGAGATGACCTCGCCGGAAACATCTTCTCCCCCTAGTGGAGGAAGCGGTGCAGCTCATGGACCTAACTGGGATTACAACTGGGGTTGGGGTTCTAGCCCTGGAGGAGGATGGGGTTATGGATCGGGCTCGGGCAGATCGCCTGATGGACTCGGTCAAGGCTGGGGGTTTGGCTTTGGGTCCGGGAGTGGGTCCGGTACTGGCTTTGGCTATGGTTCTGGTGGTGGTGGAAGCGCTAGTGGTGGCGCTGGTGGTGGTTCTGGTGGCTACAGTAGTGATCGTGCGCCATCGATTCCAGGGGAGAGATATCATCATGGTTAAACATATTAGATGAGTACTTGTGTTTTTGTATGAATATAAAATTCTAGGAATGTATTATGAATATAATACGTGTTAAATATAGGGATAGATATTTAATAGCATACCATGATAATTATAGGAAATAAGTCATGTGAAATATATGTATCTATGTAATGAATGTTCGCAAAACATTTTAAAGAAAATAATGAGCTTCTGTTCCATATGAAGTTCAATATAATTCCGGTTGTGTTTGTCTTGAGGATATATTGGTGTTTCCTTTTTGTCTAATGTATGGTTTTACTTTGTCCAATCGAAGGTGAAATTCTGGCAAAAGCATGTGTACTGAGGGACGACACAGGCATGACGTTTTCCATGTTATGTGAATTAATGACATTTTGTATAAACTTCCTAGAACATCGAATAGAGCCTTTAGTAAAGTTGATGTCATGTGACTAAAATGTCACGTACTGGTTTGAGCCATGAAAACAGTCTCCTGTAGAAATGTAGGATAAGACTGCATACAACAGACCTTTGTGGTCTGAACCTTTTCCGAATCCCGCATATAGCGAGAGCTTAATGTACCGAACTGCCATTTTCCAAAACAATTACGATGCATGGCTAAGTTTTGTTTGACTAAGCATTTTTTCCGCCACAAATTATGATGGAATGAATATGACACTTTCGAGGCCTTGGGAATGAAAAAAATCTTAGTTTGGAAGCGTTTTCTTCTTCAATGAATATGATTTTTTCAATGCAACAAAAATTTGGATTAGTCGCCCCATTATAAACTCAATATTTTTCATTTTTTGGGTCCGGCTCCTTTTCGTTACAGTATTTCATATTATTAAACATACAAGTCGCAGTAATCCGTACTGAGCCTGGGCTCAAATTCAAGGTTGAAAAGTAATACATATGATTAAAAAGAACAATTGCATTATGTTTTTAAGTTTTCACCAAATATCTTATTTCTTCAGATAAAAAACAATCGAATGTACTCAAATTATAACCAAGATAAATTTCAAATAACCAACACGTTCCAATCTTGTATTCCTTGTGAAGAATTGATATATCATGTGTCATATTTAAGGGATTTGCTTAGAACTTGTATCAATACAACAAAGAAGCAAATCTAATTCCCCTATGTTTTAACTCACATGGCTTTAGTTTGTTGATTGCTACCTTTAAAATGCAAGGTTCTATTTTTTTTAGAGGTGAGATTAACATGGACATCTAGCAGACATAATCAATATAAATTTGAAGGTTTATTTATTTAATTTAAAGGTAAATCTATCTCGTTTATGATCAAAATATCTTGTTGATGTTGCATAGATCTTCGCTTTTGGACATTTGTTCCTTTGCTACATATTGTAGGATAGACAATGTGTTAGTCTTTGTTTAAACTGCAAAAAAAATTAAAATCTAACGATAATGTATTTTATATATATATATATATATAAAATTCTCCCTGACCTATGACCATATTACCAACTACACACATTTTCTTTTTGGGGGTCCTATTACACCTCTAAACTATTTTAAAGTAAAATTATTTACTCCTTAAAAAGCTACAATCAGAAAAGTCTAAAATGTGTATTTCTTGCTTAAAAACTTTTTTTCACCATTTTCTCTTTCTTCCTTATTTTCTTATTTGCAGACCTTCATTACCATATCTGGCCAAAAGGCAAAAGCATCATCTGAGCTCCACTATTAAACTTCTTAAAGCATTTGTTTTTTCTCTTTCCTAATTTCTCAATCATTTTTTATTTCAATGGCCAGAACTTGTTAGACGCTAGATGTCCCTCCCTATCTCTGTTTTTATCGCGACTTGCCGTATACAACGAGATCTTTATTCTCCGGTGAACTGGATTTTTGATGGGTTTTATATAATACTTGTTTGATATTATTAGATCTAGCTGGAGAATGAAACTCCGATGAAGACCCTTGCTCCGATGAAACTCCATTGTTGTTGACCGTTTTGACTGTTCGTAGGTTCTTACTGAATCATCCTCGTTGCTCCCTCTAGTGTAGCTCTATTTATGTTATTAAACATAACTGCTTTTGATTTCTGGATGATTTTGTGTTGTATTGGATTTTCGCTCCGGCATTTCGCCGTTGAAACGATGTCCCCCTTGTTCGTGCGAGAAGAGGTTTAGAAGAAGGAGACTAATTAATTAGATGTAATTAATTATGTAATGTTTAATCAAAAGATAACACTTGTACCTGTTAATCAATTTTAAAATTATTTTTGTAACTTCCACTTGCCCTTAAGAGGGAGTGCACACTCTCTATGTCACGTCAGCACTTAGGGTGGGGTGGTGTTTATTACACTTTAGAATAGTTTAGGAGGTAATAAGACCCCCGAAAAGAAAAGATGTGTAATTGGTAATATGATCATAGTTCGGGGAGGATTTTACGCATTATCCCTATATATATGTCACGACCCCAAATACCCAGTCGTGATGGCGTCTGTCGTGAAATCAGGCAAGTCACACATTTTATCGCTAAAAGTTATTTTCAAAAAAAATCATTATAGTTACAGCAAGAGTCTCATTTTTTATAAAAGTATTTAAGGGTTTAACATCACTGATAACATAAATAAAAGTAAACCCGAACCCAGATCTAGTGTCACCGAGTCATGAGCTACTACATCAAAATATCAAAATACAGAGCCGACACAAAGTTGTCTGAAATAAGTAATTATGACAGGTGGATAGAGAAGGAGATAATCGAGGCTGCGATCGCCAACTGCTACCTCGATGCCTCCTAAGGAACTCTGACCGCAGCTCAACAATCACTACCGGGTCCCGCTGTACTTGAATCTGCACACAAGGTGCAGGGAGTAACGTGAGTACACCAACTCAGAAGTAACGAACCCAAACTATGGGCGGAGAGGTAGTGACGGACTAAACCTCAACAATTAAATAAGACAATGTACAGAAATTAGACATGTTCACAGTTTATCAGAGAATGAAAACAGAATATGCCAGATATGTCCAGTATCCCATGTATAACTCTGTATACTCTACATGCCAATATATGAACAGTGGGAAAATGCACATAGTGCTCACAGTTCTCACACAAAAGTCCACTCAGTACTGTATATGGCTCTCAGGCCCAGGGAAAATCTATCCCGGAATATGCATAAACACCGGTGACCGTAGTCACTCAGTACTGAGGAAAAAGGCCAATCCAGCCCCAGGGAGAAGATCCATCTCCGGAATACAAGACTCGAACAAGATACATGCCCAGGGACGATCAATCCCTCATATATCATCAACTTCGGACAAGATCCATGTCCAGGGAAGATCCATCCCTCAAATATCAATGCGCTCACTGGGGGTGTAAAGACTCTGGAGGGGCTCCTATTGGCCCAAGCGCTATATCAAGCCAACGAAGGCATGATCAGAGTATCGCTGCGGTGTACAGTCCGATCTCATAACTGTCCTAATAACAGGCTCTCGGCCTCACTAAGTCATTACTCTCCAGCCTCCTTCACATGGGCTCACAGATGCATGAACTAGCCCGAAATAATGATAAATATATAAAATCAATAATTACCGAGACTGAGGCATGAAATGATATGCTATGACAGGACTGAGCATACAAAATCAAATAAACACATAAAGAGACAATAATATACGACCACTCGGGTCTCAGCATTTTCGGCGTGAAGCCCTAGCATTTGACTTAGTATGATTTCTAGCATGTTCACATTAACCACATCAATAAAAGTGTGGTTATCAGTCCGAAATAGCTATTAGACGGTGCCACGGGATGAGCCAAGCCACAAATCACTCGGTGTACGCCCGCACGCCCGTCACTTGGCATGTGCATCACCTAAATTACAATCATATAACTTATAGTTCGGGGTTTCGAACCCTCAGAACCAAGTTTGGAAACGTTACTTACCTCAAAACCGGCTAAATCCTAGCCCTCAATGCCTTTGCCTCTAAACTCGGCCTCCGATTGCTCCAAATCTACCAAAAATCAGATTTATATGATTAATATATACCAAGGAACGAAGCCCACTCGAAAATTATCAAATTCAACCAAAAATCTCGAAATTGGCCAAACCCGACCCCTGGGCCAACATCTCGGAATTCGATAAAAATCACCTCACAAGAATCCTCATCCTCCCACGAGTCTATACATACCAAGAACATCAAAATCGGACCTCAAATGACCCCTCAAATCCCCAATTAAAGGTCTCTAATTACAAGCCTTAATCCCCCAATTTTAGTTACAAATTTCCATAAATTTCACCCCCAATCAGTCAAATAATACCATATAAATGAGTTTTAGGTCCAAAATCTTACCTCCATGAAGAACTCTCGAATTCCCTCTTCAAAACTCTCCAAAAAGCTTCAAACCCGCATACAAATGGTGGAAAAATGACCAAAATTCGCCAAGGCTCCTATTTATATGCTCTGCCCAGCGATGACCGCATCTTCGGAAATCACAGAACAGACACACCAGCAACCTTCTAAGGCCAAAAACTCCTCCGTTAACCATCTGAACTCATCCCGAGGCCCTCGGGACCTCAACTAATGGTACCCACAAGTCACAAATGATCACCCGTACTTAGTCGAACCCTCGAAACATCCAAAATAACATCGAAACACCAAATCAATCCATGATTCAAGCCTAAGGATTTTCAAACTTTCCAAATATTACCAACGATGCCGAAACTATCCAAAACTCGTCCGAATGACCTGAAAATTTGCACACACATCCAAAATGACGATATGAACCTGTTCCAACTTTAGGAATTCCATTCCGACCCCGATAGGTAATTTTTCACTACCGACCAAAAATTGCCAAAATCTCAATTTCGTCAATTCAAGCCTAATTCTACTCCGGACCTCAAAACCACATTGCGAACACACTCCTAAGTCCCATATCACCTAATGAAGCTATCTGAGCCCTAAAATCTATATTCCGGGGTCGTTTACCTATAAGTCAACTCTCGGTTAACTTTTCTAACTATTAAGCCCATTTAAGAGACTAAGTACCTCAATTCTCACCACGACCACTTCGAACCCGAACCCACCGACCCAACACATCATAAATAGGCTAAGCAGCACATGACAAGGCATAAACAGGGAAAATGGGGCAAATCTCATAGAACGACCGGCGGGGTCGTTATCTATATATATATATATAATACATTTTTCTTTGAAAAATTCAATTTTGATTTCTAAAATTAAATCGGAATAATCTTTGAAACAAAAAAAAAGATAGCACAAAGTTATGTTTTGAAAAAAAACCTGACCAAAATATTCTATACAAAACCAAAAAATTAAAAAAAGACCAAAAAACCTAACCAAAAAAATTGTTCTTTAAGAATAAACTTAATAGAAAGAAAACAAAAATCAAACTGAAATTAGGCAAAGAAGACTAAGGAGACACACCTTTATTGATACCCCTGAGAATAACATTACTTAAGTTTCTACAATCTTCTTAACAAAAAAAAATATATAAATGTCCACACACCAAAGTAGAGTTTAAATATATTAGGCTTAATATTTACCCCTCTTGTTAATATTTGAACTTTTTCACTTTTAAAGGATGCATTTATGCTAATGTAGCGATAAAATTATGAAGACTGATGAATAGGAGTTTGGATGCTCAATGCTTTTACTGGTTTATGACTTGCAGGGATGGTTGGTTCGGGATTTAGAAGAGTTTGGGTTGGAATTGGAACACTTAGTTCCTTAAGGTTGGCCTTAAAGGCTAAGTTTGACTTCGGTCAATATTTTTAGTAAACGACCTCGGAATCGGGATTTGAAGGTTCCAATAGGTTCGTATGAATATTTCGGACTTGGGCGTTTGTTCGGAATGGGTTTTGGATGACCGGGGGCGTTTCAGCACCAAATAGTGAAATAAGATTTTTGAAGTTTTATAGTTGAGGTTTGGAACGTGTTTTGATTATATCGAGGTCCAAACGGAATTCTGAGATCGGGAATAGTTCTGTAGTGTCATTTATGACTTGCTCGCAAAATTTGGTGTCGTTCCGAGTAGTATAAGTACGTTTCGTCGTATTGGAAGTGAATTTAAGAACTTAAAGTTCATAGTTGAATTTAGTTGGTTTTCGGGTATGATTCTTAGATTTAATGTTGTTTCGGGCATTCCGAAGGTTCGAGCGAGTCCGTTTTATGATTTAGAACTTGTTAGTATATTCGAACAGGGCCTCGGGGGCCCCGTATGTCATTCAGACGTCGCGCGAGGTGAGTCCCAGCTCANTTTCGCAGGTGCGGGCACAACTTCGCAGGTGTGATGCCCTGCCAGCCTTCCTCCTTTCGCAGATCCGGACCATGGCCCGCAGAAGCGAGACCGCAGGTGCGGTCCATACGCCGCAGGTGCGAAAATGACTAGAGGCAGTGAGCTGCTTTAAAAACGGGACTTAGGATTATTTGGGGTCATTTATCATATCCTTGGGCGATTTAGTACCTTCCAAAGGGGGGATTTCAACTTAGCATTTGAGAGGTAAGTTATTCCTACTTGTTGTGAGTTTAATACTTGATTTTTGGGTAGATTAATACATAAAGATTAGTGAAAATTATTAGTTTAGGGTAAAACCTAGCGTTTTGATAAAAATAGAATTTAACCACGAAATTTGTTATGGAATATAATAAAAATCATATATTATTGATCCTTAGGTTATGGGTAACAACTTTCTTTAAGAATTTCCGAAATCCGAGCATGTGGGCCCGGGGGTGAATTTAAGGAATCTTACAAATTGGCTTGGGTAATCACTTAAATGGTGTAATTATGAACTTTTGAGCATAGATTGACTAGTTTATGTAATGTTTGGCTAGTATCGAGTTGTTGGGCGTCAAATTTGGAGGTTTGAGCGCATTCTTGAATCGGGAAGTAGGCTTGATACGAGGTAAGTCTCCTTTCTAATCTTTAAGAGGTAATTGTCCCCATAGGTGAAATAATTTATTATGTGCTACTATTTGTGGGGATACGTACGCACTAGGTGACGAGAGTCCGTACATAGCTACTATTGTACTTAAGTCCGGGTAGTCTAGGACCCGAAAGCATGCTATACTTGAATTATTTGTAACCTTATTGACAATTTAAGTTGCTTAAGTCATATCAAATTAGTAAATGAATTTCTAAATAAGTTAAACTTCATTTTTCTTAATCGTGAAAAGGGAATTGACTTTCCCTTGGATAAGTGTTTCCTGATAAAGTATGGATTGACTGTTTGAATGTGTGTATCTATGAGTACATGCGTCGCATGTATGATTCGCGAGCGGGGTAACTCTATTATTTAAAAATTTACCGCGTCGCACGTATGATTCGCGAGGGGGTGATAGATGCATCTATGGTTCGCGTCGTTCGACCCTTCAGTAGTGCACATTTACTTTCTATTGGATCGGACCGTAATTCCTTGGCATATTATGCGCATGCTAATTGCTTGGTATTTTCCTGTGATTTATAAGCCGTTAAAGAGGCCCTGAAGAATAAAGTAGTAATCTGTTTGATATGAATTGACACCTAAAAATACCTGTGAACAGATTTATCATTTCTTGTCCTTATTGTTATTCATCTTTGATATTCATGCTTAGCCTTATATTTAGATAAATTGTTTTGGCCTATTAAGTGTCAAGTCGAACTCTTGTCACTACTTCTTCGAGATTAGACTGAATACTTACTGGATACATAATGTTTATGTACTCATGTTACGCTTCTGTACTTAATTGTATAGGTTCTAAGGCAGGTGAATCTGGTTATCAGTTTGGAGTTTGTTCTTGACTTCACGAGATCAAAGATTCCACGGTGAACTGCTTCTCTTGATGTCGTTCAGCAGCACGTTGGAGTCTTTCCCTTTTGTTATTCTGTCTATATCCTCTCAGACAGGAGGATAGACGTGTTCTTTCGATTCCTTCTACTAGATGCCTGTATACTTGTGACACCAGTTCCTGGCACACACATTGGTAGACTATTCTTTTGGAAATGTAACTATTTAAATTTAACTTCTTGATCATTGCAAGTAAATTTGCCTTTGATATTTGTCATTTTCTCATGCTTGTGACAAAAACTCGAGTATTGTTAATAAAGTTTTATAAACTTAAATGGAACTCACTAGACTAATTGTGTTAGTTCGCCTAACATCGACGTTGGGCGCCATCGCGACCTAGATTAAGATTTGGATCGTGACAACATGGTATTAGAGCTATAGGTTCACATAGGTCTCACAAGTAATGGGAAAACCCAATAGAGTCTTGCGGATCGGTACAGAGACGTCTGTATTTATCTTCGGGAGGTTATAGGGTGTTAAGAAATCTCTCTGTATTCATCTTCTATCTTGCAGTAGATAGTATATTAAATATCTTTCCTCTATTCTCTCACATATGGTAAGGACGCGCACAGCCAACGTTCTAAACCCGGGATGGGCTGCTCCCCCTATTGCTAGAGGCCGAGGGAGGGAACCAGCCCGAGGAAGGGGACGGGGGCATGCTAGAGCTGCCCCAGTTGCACCACCAGCAGAGGACCCTATCGTTGAGGAGCAGGGCGAGATGCTCATAACAGATCCTGCCTCGGTGGATTTCATGAGAGCACCGGGCTTTCAGGAGATCATGGGCCGTATGATGCAGTTCATGGACACTATGACCCAGGCTGGTTTATTTCTAGCAGACTCGGCCACATCTTAGGCGGGAGGGAGAGCACAGAACCCTACTGCCCAGGCCCTAGGACATGCAGCTGCGATTTATCAGACTCCGGGTACCCTACCTGTGGGCGGGGCCCAGCCAGTTGCAGCAGTAGCACCTGAGCCCCGACCAGTTACGGACGGTGATCCGCAGAAGTTATTAGACAGATAGACTAGACTTCACCCTCTTGTCTTCGGGTGCGAGCGTCATGAGGATGCTTAGGATTTTATTGATAGGTGCAGGGACAGACTGCACAACATGAGGATACTGGAGTCTCATGGGCTTGACTTCACCACTTTCCAGCTAGAGGGCAGGGCCCGTAGATGGTGGCAGTCTTATGTTCTTGGCAGGCCAGCGGATTTTTCTCCCATCACCTGAGGGCATTTTACTCAGTTATTCCTGGACAAGTATATCCCATCCTCTGAGAGGGAAGAGCTGTGGTACCAGCTCGAGTAGCTTGAGTAGGGTCAGATGTCAGTGACTGACTACGAGGCGAGATTTTCTGAGTTTTCTTGTCACGCACTTATGATACTTCCTACTGACGCAGAGAGAGTGCGGAGATTTGTAGCACAGTTGCACTCTGATATTAGGGACAACATGGCCCGAGAGGTGGAGAATGAGACTCCTTATCATCTAATAGTGGAGATCGCCTGCAGGATTGAGGGCTATCGTCTGAGGGGTAGAGAGCAGGGCAGCAGAATAAGAGAGCTCGGTTTTCTGGAGATTTTAGAGGTGCTCCGGTTAGGGGCAGAGGTCAGTTTGGGAGGGGCCAACACAGCAGGCCCCATATTCAGCACCATCACCACTTTCTCGAGGTGCTCCAGTGAGACCCTATTTCAGCGCGATGCCGGAGAGTTCTTATCGACCACCAACTATTCAGGGTTCCTCCGACAGGTATTTTGGTCATCAGGGTTCTTTCAGCTCCTATTTCAGCGCCATGCCAGAGAGTTCATACTGTCCCCCAGCCATTCAAGGTTCCTCCAGTGGGTATTCCGGCAACCAGGGCCAGTCTTCTAGGCAGCAGTCTATGGTGCCGAGAGATTGTTATGAGTGTGGAGATCCATGCCACATAAAGAGGAATTTTCCCAGACTTCGGGGCAAGGTAGTGCAGCAGGACCATCAGCCTATGATTTCAGCACCAGTAGTCCGGCCACCCAGAGGTGGAGGACAGATGGGTAGGGGTCGTCCTAGAGGTGGAGGCCAGACAGGGGGAGCTCAGCCAGCTGCTATTAGTCGGGTGGAGACCAGACAACCGGTGCTCCAGCCAGATTCTATGCTTTTCCGGCCAGGCCAGATGCATTGGCCTCAGACGCTGTTATCACAGGTATTATCTCCATCTGCGGTAGGGAGGCTTCAGTATTATTTGATCCAGGGTCTACCTATTCACATGTATCATCTATGTTTGCTCATTTCCTGGATGTTCCTCGTGAGTCTTTGGGCACTCCTGTTTATGTGTCCACTCCGGTGGGCGATTCTGTGGTTGTGGACCAGATTTATCGGTCTTGTGTGATCGTATTTTGTGGGTTCGAGACAAAGGCGGACCTTTTGTTACTTGATATGACCGACTTTGAGGTCATCCTGTGCATGGACTGGTTATCTCCTTATCACGCCATCTTAGATTCCCATGTCAAGATTGTTATAATAGCCTTGCTTGAGTTGCCGAGATTGGAGTGGAGAGGTTCCTCAGTTAGTGCAGCTAGTCGGGTTATTTATTTTCCGAAGGCTCGACGTATGGTCGAGAAGTGTAGTTTGGCTTATCTCACTTATGTGAGGGACACCACCACAGAGTCTCTAACGATTGATTCAGTGCCAGTAGTTCGGGTTTTCACTGATGTGTTTCCTTCTGACCTCCCAAGCATGCCGCTAGAGTGTGATATCGATTTCTGTATTGACCCTGCTCCAGGCACCTAGCCTATATCTATTCCACCATACCGTATGGCTCCGAAATAATTAAGAGAATTGAAAGAAAAACTTGAGGACTTGCTAGCTAAGGGGTTTATCAGACCGAGTGTATCGCCTTGGGGGTGCTTCAGTGTTATTTATAAAGAAGAAGGATGGGACTTATGCGGATGTGTATTGACTACCGCCAGTTGAACAAATTTACCATAAAAAACAAGTACCCGTTGCCGTGCATCGACGATTTGTTTGACCAGTTACAGGGTACTAGGGTGTTTTCTAAGATTGACTTGAGATCAGGGTATCATCAGCTGAGGATTCGGGACTCAGATGTTCCGACGACTGTCTTCCGTACTAGATATGGTCATTATGAGTCCCTGGTGATGTCCTTTGGCTTGACTAATGCCCCAACAACGTTTATGGATTTGATGAAAGGGTGTTCATGCCTTATATTGAGTCCTTTGTCATTGTTTTAATTGATGACATCTTGATCTACTCACGTAGCATGGGGGAGCACGAAAAACATTTGAGGGTAGTGCTCCAGACCTTGCTGAAACAAAAGTTATATGTTAAGTTCTCCAAGTATGAGTTTTGGTTAGATTCGGTAGCATTCATGGGACATGTGGTATCCGAAGAGGGTATCAAGGTGGATCCTAAGAAGATTGAGGCAGTTCAGAGTTGGCCACGCCCTAATTCAGCGATCGAGATCAAGAGTTTCTTGGGATTGACAGGTTATTATCGTCAGTTTGTGGAGGGAATTGCAGCCCCTCTGAGTAGATTGACCCAGAAGGGTGCCCCGTTTCGATTGTCTGATGAGTGCGAGGCTAGCTTTCAGAAGCTCAAGTCAGCTTTGACCACAACACCAGTTCTAGTGTTGCCTTCCGATTTAGAGATGTATACAGTTTATTGTGACGCTTCACGTGTTGGCTTAGGATGTGTATTGATGCACGAGGGATGATTTATTGCATATGCTTCACCTCAGTTGAAGATTCATGAGAAGAACTACCCCGTGCATGATTTGGAGTTGGCAGCGATTGTTCATGCTCTTAAGATTTGGAGGCATTACTTGTATAGAGTGTCTTGTGAGATTTATACAGACCATCGCAGCTTGCAGCACCTGTTAAAGAAAAGGGACCTTAATTTGATACAGCGTAGGTGGCTTGAGTTACTGAAGGATTATGACATCACCATTCTTTATCATCCTGGCAAGGCGAATGTGGTTGCAGACGCCTTAAGCAGGAAGGCGGAGAGTATGGGCAGCTTGGCATTCATTTTAGCGGAGGAGATTCCACTAGCCCTGGACATTCAGTTCTTGGCTAACAGACTTGTGAGGCTGGACATTTCAGAGCCCAGCCGAGTTCTTGCATGTGTTGTTGCTCAATCTTTATTATTGGGATAGATCAAGGCTCGACAGTTCGATGATCTGCACTTGGCAGTTCTCAGAGAGATGGTACAACAGGTTGGTGCCAAGGAGGTTCCTATTGGTGAGGATGGTGTTCTGCGACTTCAGGGTCGCCTATATGTTCCTAATGTTGATGGCCTGAGGGAGAGGATTCTAGAGAAGGCGCACAGTTCACGGTATTCTATTCATCCAGGTGCTACGAAGATGTATCGTGACTTGAGGCAGCACTACTGGTGGCAGCGGATGAAGAAAGACATAGTGGAGTATGGGGCTAGATGTCTAAATTTCCAACAGGTTAAGTATGAGCACCAGAGTCCAGGAGGTCTACTCCAGCAGATGCTTATACCTGAGTGAAATGGGAGCGCATCACTATGGACTTTGTAGTTGGGTTGCCGCGGACCTTGCGGAAATTTGATGCGATTTGGGTTGTTGTCGACAAGTTGACCAAGTCTGCACACTTCGTTCCAGTGGCCATTACTTATACTTCAGAGAGGTTGGCTCAGATATATATTCGGGAGATAGTCCGGTTTCACGGTGTGCCTGTGTCCATCATATCAGATAGAGGTCCTCAGTTCACCTTGCATTTCAGGAGAGCCGTACAGAGTGAGTTGGGCACCCGTGTAGAGCTCAACACAACATTCGATCCTTAGACTGACGGGCAGTCGGAGCGGTCAGTTCAGACATTGGAGGACATGCTCGGAGTATGTGTGATTGACTTTGGAGGGCTGGGATCAATTCTTGCCCTTGGCCGAGTTTGCGTACAACAACAGCTATCAGTCCAGCATTGAGATGGCCCCATTTGAGGCTTTATATGGTCGGTGATGTCGTTCTCCCATGGGGTGGTTTGATCCTGGCGAGGCTAAGCTATATGGTACTGACTTGGTAAAGGATGCCTTAGAAAAGGTAAATTTGATTCAGGAGAGGCTTCGCACGGCACAGTCCAGGCAGAAGAGTTACGCGGATCAGAAGGCACGTGATGTATCATTCATGGTCGGTGAGAAGGTTCTCTTGAATGTCTCGCCGATGAAGGGTATTATGCGGTTCGGGAAGAAGGTCAAGTTGAGCCCAAGGTTTATAGGTCCGTTTGAGGTGTTGAGGCGGGTTGGGGAGGTTGCTTATGATCTTGCTCTACCTCCCAGCCCATTAGGTGTTCATCCAGTTTTTCACGTATCTATTCTCCGGAGGTACCACGCCGACTTGCCTAATGTGTTAGACTTCAGTACCATTCATCTAGACGAGAGGTTGGGCTACGAGGAGGAACCAGTTGCTATTATTGATAGGTAGGAGCGCCAGTTGAGGTCTAAGAGGGTTCCCGCCGTGAAGGTCTAGTGGAGGGGCCAACCAGATGAGGAGGCTACTTGGGAGTCCGAGGAGGACATGCGGAGCAGATATCCACACTTGTTCATCACTCCAGGTATGATTCTAGACCAGTTCAAGGACGAACGTTTGTTTAAGAGGTGGAGAATATAATGACCCGACCTGTCATTTTGCTTTCTAGAATCCCTTGCTCCTAAATAATACTATCCGTACTTGCTTTTACTAGTTTATGACTTGCGGGGATGGTTGGTTCGGGATTTGGAAGAGTTTGGGTTGGAATTGGAACACTTAGTTCCTTAAGGTTGGCCATAAAGGCCAAGTTTGACTTCGGTCAACATTTTTAGTAAACGACCTCGGAATTGGGATTTGAAAGTTCCAATAGGTTTGTATGATGATTTCGGACTTGGGCGTATGTTCGGAATGGGTTTTGGATGAACCGGGAGCGTTTCGGAGCCAAATAGTGAAACAAGATTCTTGAAGTTTTATAATTGAGGTTTGGAACGTGTTTTGAGGATCTCGAGTTCCAAACGGAATTCTGAGACCGGGAATAGTTCTGTAGTGTCATTTATGACTTGCTCGCAAAATTTGATGTCGTTCCGAGTAGTATAAGTACGTTTTTCCGTGTTGGAAGTGAATTTAAGAACTTATAGTTCATAAGTTGAATTTAGTTGGTTTTCGGGTATGATTCTTAGATTTAATATTGTTTCGGGCATTCTGAAGGTTCGAGCGAGTCCGTTTTATGATTTATAACGTGTTAGTATATTCAAACGGGGCTCGGGGGCTCCGGATGTCCTTCGGACATCAAGCGAGGTGAGTCCCAGATCAACTGAGTTGTTGGTGCACCAGTACGGGTGCGACCACACATGCGGTTGGCCAGGCGCAGGTGCGAGACTGTAGAAGCGGTCGAAGCCTCGCAGGTGCGACCTTTGAGCGGATGCCAGGATATGCAGATGCGGCACCCCCTTCGCAGGTGCGGTCCGCAGGTGCGGGCACAACTTCGCAGGTGTGATGCCCTGCCAGCCTTCCTCCTTCCGCAGATGTGGACCATGGCCCACAGAAGCATGACCGCAGGTGCGGTCCACGCACCGCAGGTGCGATAATGACTGGAGGCAGTGAGTTGTTTTAAAAACGGGACTTAGGCTTATTTGGGGTCATTTATCATATCCTTGGGCGATTTAGGAGCTTCCAAAGGGGGGATTTCAACTTAGCATTTGATAGGTAAGTTATTCCTACTTGTTGTGAGTTTAATACTTGATTTTTGGGTAGATTAATACATAAAGATTAGTGAAAATAATGGGTTTAGGGTAAAACCTATGGTTTTGATAAAAATGGAATTTAACCACGAAATTTGTTATGGAATCTAGTAAAAATCATATATTATTGGTCCTTAGGTTATGGGTAACAACTTTCTTTAAGAATTTGTGAAATCCGAGCGTATGGGCCCGAGGGTGAATTTTAGGAATCTTACAAATTGGCTTGGGTAATCACTTAAATGGTGGAATTATGAACTTTTGAGCATAGATTGACTAGTTTATGTAATGTTTGGCTAGTTTCTAGTTGTTGGACGTCAAATTTGGAGGTTTGATCACATTCTTGAATCGGGAAGCAGGCTTGATATGAGGTAAGTCTCCTTTCTAATCTTGTAAGAGGTAATTGTCCCCATAGGTGAAATAATTTATTATGTGCTACTAGCTACGTACGCACGAGGTGACGAGAGTCCATACGTAGCTACTATTGTACTTAAGTCCGGGTAGTCTAGGACCCGAAAGCATGCTATACTTGAATTATTTTTAACCTTATTGACAATTTAAATTGCTTAAGTCACATCAAATTAGTAAATAAATTTCTAAATAAGTTAAACTTCATTTTTCTGAATCGTGAAAAGGGAATTGACTTTCCCTTGGATAAGTGTTTCCTGATAAAGTATGGATTGACTGTTTGAATGTGTATATCTATAAGTACCTGCGTCGCATGTATGATTCGTGAGCGGGGTGATAGATGCATCTATGATTCGCGCCGTTTGACCCTTCGGTAGTGCACATTTACTTTCTGTTGGATCAGGTCGTATGTCCTCGACATATTATGCGCATGCTAATTTCTTGGTATTTTCCTGTGATTGCTAAACCTTAAAGAGGCCCTGAAGAATAAAGTAGTAATATGTTTGATAGGAATTGACACATAAAAATACCTGTGAACATATTTGTCATTTCTTGTCCTTATTATTATTCATCTTTGATATTCATGCTTAGCCTTATATTTAGATAAATTGTTTTGGCCTAGTAAGTGTCAAGTCGACCTCTCGTCACTACTTCGAGATTAGACTGGATACTTAATGGGTACATAATGTTTATATACTCATGATACGCTTATGTACTTAATTGTACAGGTTCTGAGGCAGGTGCATCTAGTTATCAGTCCGGAGCTTGTTCTTGACTTCACGAGATCAAAGATTCCACGGTGAGCTGCTTCCCTTGATGTCTCAGCAGCACGTTGGAGTCTTTCCCTTTTGTTATTCTGTCTATATCCTCTCAGACTGTAGGATAGACGTGTTCTTTTGATTCCTTCTACTAGATGCATGTATACTTGTGACACCAGTTCCTGCACACACATTGGTAGACTATATTTTTGGAAATGTAACTATTTAAATTTAACTTCTTCATCATTGCAGGTAAATTGGCCTTTGATATTTGTCATTTTCTTATCCTTGTGACAAAAACTCGAGTATTGTTAATAAAGTTTTATAAAATTAAATGGAACTCACTAGACTAATTATTTTGGTTCGCCTAACATCGACGTTGGGCGTCATGGCGACCTAGTTTAAGATTTGGGTCGTGACAACGTGCGTCCGGATTTGGATTTGGAGGTCCATAGGGTGATTTGAGGCATTTTGGCAAAAGTTAGAAAAGTTGAAGTTTGGAAAGTGAAAAGGTTTGACCAATGGTTTACCTTGGTGATATCGATGTCGGACTGCGATTCTGAGAGTTGGAAAAACCCCGTTATATTATTTGGGACTTTCCTGCAAAATAAGACGTCATTCTGGGTTGGTTTAATTGATTTCGGCACGAGTTTTTGAAGTTGGAAGATTTGGAAGTTCATAAGTTTGATTCTTGGCGCAATTTGCATTTTCGGTATTGTTTGATGTGATTTGGGACCTCGAGTGAGTCCGTGTTAGGTTATAGAACTTGTTTGTGTGGTTAGACGGGGTTTCGGGTGTCTCGAGTGTGTTCCGGATGGGCTATGGGCCATTTCCTTCTATTTTTGAACTGCTGAAACTGCCATATGGCTTTCCTCTACATGTTCGCATCCGTGTCCTCCCATTCGTGTAGTGTTATTTTGGAGGATGAAATGTTTCTTCTTCGAGTTCACAGATGTTCCCTCGCGTCCGTGTTGTAGAAAATAGGCTGGATACTAGAGACTTTTTCCTCTTCGCGATCGCGTCTCTCTTCCCACGTTCGAGAAGGTATGTCACCCCATTCTTCGCATTCAGATAGCCCTTCACGCGTTAGCGTAGCACAATCATTTGGATCATCAAACTTTCCACTTCGCGTTCGCGAGCCATCTGTCGCGTTCGCGAGGCACATCTGGGCAGCCTTCATTTTTTTCCTTCTTCGCGAACGAGAGTAGCCTTCCGCGTTCGCGATGCTTTAACACCTGGGAAGAATATAAGATCTTCAAATCAAGGGTTAGACCATTTTTACCATATTTTGACTTGTAGAGCTCGGTTTGAGCGATTCCTTGTGAGATTTTCAAGCAAATCGATTGGGTAAGTGTTCTTCACCTAGTATCTAGTATAATTCCATGATTTTATCTTCATTTTTATCATTTAATTTGTGTTTTGAGTTGAGGGAAAAGTTGGCTTTTTGAAGAAAAATTTCAAAATGAAAAATCATGATTTGAGGGACGAAATGGTATCGGAATTTGATAATTTTAGTATGGTTGAACTCGTATCAGAATGGGTGTTCGGGTTTTGTAAAATTTATCGGGTTCCGAGGTGCGGGCCCGGGATCGAATTTTGTGTCGATTTGTAAATTTTTATAAAGATCTAGACGTTATGATCTAGAATAGATCCTTATGAGTTTTATTTGTGTTTTGAAGTTATTTTGACTAGATTTGAGCCGTCTAGAGGTCTTTTCACCCGAGGAGTTCATTATAGAGTACCAGGTTGTCTTCTTTGAGGTAAGTATCTTGCCTAACCTTGTGTAGGGAAACTACCTCTTAGGATTGAGTCTTCTATGTTGATTGTAGTCCGCGTATGTGAGGTGACGAGTACGTTCTCGGACTTATATGGTGGAAATTGTCCTTTTTAGGGTGTCTAGGTTCTTGTCTTCATTGAATATGTGGTTGTACTTGTATGATTATGTTCTTTAATTACTAGTTTCACCTTTACTTGCTTAATTAGAATTTATTTTCTTCTTGATTCACTCTTATTGATAATTGGCTCATATGTTCCTTAATTGAGACAGTTATCTCTTCCATTGCCATGTTGCATTCTCCCTAACTGCTATCTCTATTTGAAGTTGTAGTTATTCATGTTTTGTAAATGTTCTCCCGTAATTGAAGTTATGGTAATCTTCTCGCTGCCTGCCTTTATTTAAATTGGATGTACCTCTCCTGTAATTGTTCAACCTTAGAATAAGCTTAGAGGTTCTATGCCTTAGTGGACTTACCCTTATGTGGAATTACTGGACTCGTGTTAGTTCTTGTTGTTGACCGTACAGTGTGGACTATTGTCATAAGCGAGTTTAGTAGAGTCTTGCGGATCGGTACAGAGACGTTTGTACTTATCTTCGAGAGGCTACAGAACTATTATGAAAATTTCACTTCCTTAATTCCTATCGTGTGAGTTCATTGATCTCGA
The DNA here is from genome assembly GCA_005239525.1 of Nicotiana knightiana. Taxonomy (NCBI): domain Eukaryota; kingdom Viridiplantae; phylum Streptophyta; class Magnoliopsida; order Solanales; family Solanaceae; genus Nicotiana; species Nicotiana knightiana. The sequence goes on along the minus strand of ML397480.1, from coordinate 66,143 downwards.
AGTTTGAACTTTTATCATTCCATTCTCTCACAGATGGTGAGGACACGAGCTGCGGTTCCTGATGACGTTACCGCCGGAGTAGATGTCTCTAGGGGCAGAGGCAGTGGCCGACGAGGAGCATGTGTCGCAGCTAGGGCACCTACCAGAGCAGCCGTTGAGGAGCCTCCAGTAGGTTTAGTTGGGGGACGGGTACTGGAGATGCATGCTGTTACCCCCGGACTTAGGAGATCTTGGCACAGCTCCTGAGTATGATTGGTACATTGACTCATGCAGGATTGATTCCGGATGCACCAGCTACTTCACATACCAGGGAAGGAGCTCAAACTCCCGCCACCCACACACTGGAGCAGCGAGATTTGGTCAGGTTTCAGATGTCACGACAACACAGCATGTGGTCCCAGTTCAGCCCATTGTTAGGGCCGCAACATCTGAGGAAGAGCAGCTTAGACTTGCAAGGTTCTTGAAATATGACCCTCCTACACTCAGTGTCTTGGCTTTAAATAGTGCACAGGGTTTTCTGGAGGAGTGCCATCACATTCTCTGCACTATGGGTACTGTTGATCCGAGTGGGGTTGCTTTTACCACGTTCTAGATTAAGGGAACGACTTATCAGTGGTGGCGGGCATATGAGTTAGGTAGCCCGGCCGAGTCAGCTTCACTTTCATGGTTTCAGTTTTCAGAGATGTTCATGAGAGAGTTTGTACCTCAATCCCTTCGAGATGCGTGGCGCGTGAAGTTCGAGCAGCTGCGCTAGGGCACTACGTCAATATCAGAGTATGCCTTCAGATTCAGTGATTTGGCCAGACATGCACCTACTTTGGTCGCTACAGTTATTGAGTGTGTCCTTAGATTCATTGAGAGTCTCAGGCATGATATTCGATTTAGCATGTCTTGAGAATTAGAGCCGGATGTTTCATTTTAGCATGTGGTAGGGATCGCTCGCAAAGTTGAGGGCATGTGGGATCAGGAGAGGTTACAGGCGGGCTATGAGAGAGAGGATAGGCGAGGCCAGGAGAGAGAGGACAGGGAGGCGAGGAGTCCTGATAGGCCGGAGAGATCTGCTGGTCCTTATTTTGGAGGCAGGGTATGGCATGGTAGTGGTTTTGTGGGTCAGCCAGTTCGATTTGCACTTCCAGCTTTGCATAGTGTTTCAGGTGCTCATGTGTCTCAGAGTACTCGTATTGCACAGTTTCCACAGCCACGTCAGCAGAGAGGTTGCTTTGAGTGTGGAGATATCAGCCACATGGTGAGGGATTGTCCCAGACTCCGGGCAGATATGTCACAGCGGGGTATTCAGCCGAGTAGGAGGCGCCCAAGATGGGGAGGCCCGGCACATTGATGTGTCTCATATAGTAGGCTAGAGGTCATTGTGCCAGATAATGTCATACAAGTATGTTTTTAATTTATTACAGAGGCCCCATTCATATTTCATTCCGGTTTTGCTTATCGGGACGAGTTCCCTTATTGGTTGTTTCATTATGGGTGAGTTACATGATTTGCACTCTGTTTATGTGTTTTCCCCTGTTAGGAGGTTCTATGAGTAGTAGCTATTTCTATCATTGTTTTTATCCATCATTGAGGGTGGTGAGATTAGAAGTGAGTCCCTGTTGTTCATTATGGAAGGTTTTAGTGTGATTTCCTAAGTATTCTTGGTTACAATTTATGATTTGGAACTCTACGGGGTGAGAGCTCAGTAAGTGTTGTGATTTTATTTGCAGAATTGGGTTAGTGGAAGATCTCGATTGGTAGGATGTATATTTGACATGTGATTTAGAGTTGAGGGTAAGACCCTCGCGAGTTTATGTGATTTGATATGTTTGAGCCGGGCTTCGTGCCGCGGTGGAGAGTTATATCAGGATGAGATCCTTATTGTTTTTCATGTACTTGATTTTCCTATTTAAAAATTGATTCGTAGTATGGTACTGATAGCGAGTTATGCCTGTTTGGCTTGTTTGATATTTCTCTTGTGTGTTTCTCTTTATATATTCAGTCATTTTTGTTCTGTGCTTCTTAAGATTTAGCTTGCGGGGTGTGTACCCGATGGTGTTAGTTGTGACTTGTTGATTCGAGTGCATAGTTATGAGGTATTCCTGGTTCTCGCATCATCGTCAGTGTTGTGGAGATTTAAAGCGGGTTCCTATCAGATATGAGGCTAATTGATGGTCTATGTTTTGCCTACGTGCAGCTATTATGATCAAAAGTGTTATTACGGACCTAGGTGTGGTGTGTTATGTTGTTTGGTTATACTTTTTGGGGGTAAGCATGAGTTGTGGCAGCTAGTTGAGACTTATACCGGGTATGGATTTAGAATTGGGTCTTTTGGAAATGAAGGGAAGGTGAGAATTTTGACTTTGAGGCTTATCGGTGTTGGTAGAAAAGCTAAATTTCAGTTGGGATGGTGTCGTCAGGATTATGTAGTAACGCGAGATCACCCGCGGGTGTATGTTGGAAGTGTGCATTCAGTGATTTGAAGACTTCGAGGCGATTCTTGGCACGTTCAAGGACGAACGTTTGTTCTAAGAGGGGAAGAATGTAACGACCCAACCGGTCGTTTTGAGAATTTAAGTTCCGTTCGGCAGCATAAGGTCTTGTACAACTTCATATTATGTGTATCGACTTGCGTGCGTGGTTTAATTTAGTTACCGGATGATTCAGAGTCGAATTGGAAGAAGAATTCTAGTTTTGGAAGGTTAAGCAGTGAGAATCTAGCCAGAATTTGACTTTTGTGTAAATGGATCCGGAATGGGTTTTGGATGATCTCAACAGCTTTGTATGGTGATTTTGAACTTAGGGGTGCGTCCGGATTTGGATTTGGAGGTCTGTAGGGTGATTTGAGGCATTTCGACGAAAGTTGGAAAAATTGAAGTTTGGAAAGTAGAAAGGTTTGACCAATGGTTGACTTCGGTGATATCGGGGTTGGAATGGGATTCTAAGAGTTGGAACAGGCACGTTATGTTATTTGGGACTTGCCTGCAAAATAAGACGTCATTCCGGGTTAGTTTGATTGGTTTCGGCACGAGTTTTTGAAGTTGGAAGATTTGGAAGTTCATAAGTTCGATTCTTGGCGCGATTTGCATTTTCGGCATTGTTTGATGTGATTTGAGACACCGAGTGAGTCCGTGTTAGGTTATAGAACTTATTTGTGTGGTTAGACGGGGTTCCGGGGTTCTCGGGTGTGTTCCGGATGGGCTACGGGCCATTTCCTTCTATTTTTGAATTGCTGAATCTGCCATATGGTTTTCTTCTAAGTGTTCACGTCCGTTTCCTCGCGTTCGTGTAGTGTTATTTTGGAGGATGAAATGTTTCTTCTTCGAGTTTGCAGATGTTCCCTCCCGTCCGCGTAGTAGAAAATATGAGCTGGGTACTAGAGACTTTTTCCTCTTCATGTTCGTGTCTCTCTTCCCGCGTTCGCGAAGGTATGCCACCCCATTCTTCGCGTTCACGTATCCCTTCACTCGTTCACATAGCCCAGTCATTTGGACCATCAAACTTTCCTCTTCATGTTCGCGAGCCATTTGTCGCGTTCGCGAGGCACATCTGGGTAACCTTCATTTTTCCTTCTTCGCGAACGAAAGTAGCCTTCCGCGTTCGTGATGCTTTAACACTTGGGAAGAATATAAGGTCTTCAAATCGAGGGTTAGACCATTTTTACCATATTTTGACTTGTAGAGTTCGGTTTTGAGTGATTCCTTGTGAGATTTTCAAGCAAATCGATTGGGTAAGTGTTCTTCACCTAGTATTTAATATATTCAATGATTTTATCTTCATTTTTGTTATTTAATTTATGTTTTGAGTTGAAGGAAAAGTTGGATTTTTGAAGAAATTTTTCAAAATGAAAAATCATGATTTGAGGGACGAAATGGTATCGAAATTTGATAATTTTAGTATGGTTGGACTCGTATCGGAATGGATGTTCGGGTTTTATAAAATTTATCGAATTTCGAAGTGCGGGACCAGGGTCGAGTTTTGGGTTGATTTCTAGATTTTTATAAAGATCGAGACTTTATGATCCGTAATAGTTCCTTATGAGTTTTATTTGTGTTTTGAAGTTATTTTGACTAGATTTGAGCCGTCCTGAGGTCTTTTCACCCAAGGAGTTCATTTTAGTGTACCGGGTTGTCTTCTTTGAGGTAAGTATCTTGCGTAACTTTGTGTGGGGGAAACCACCCCTAAGGATTGAGTCTTCTATGTTGATTGTAGTCCGTGTACGTGAGTTTACGAGTACGTGCTCGGACTTATGTGGTTAAAATTAGCCTTTTTAGGGTGTCTAGGTTCTTGTATTCATTAAATATGTGGTTGTACTTGTATGATTATGTTTCTTAATTACTAGTTTCACCTTTACCTGCTTAATTAGAATTTATTTTCTTCATGATTCACTCTTATATTGGCTCATATGTGCCTTAATTGAGACGTTTATCTCTTCCATTGCCATGTTGCCTTCTCCCTAACTGCTTATCTCTATTTGAAGTTGTAGTTATTCCTATTTTGTAAATGTTCTACCTTAATTGAAGTTATGATAATCTTCTCGTTGCCTGCCTTTATTTGAATTGGTTGTACCTCTCCCATAATTGTTCAACCTTAGAATAAGCTTAGAGGTTCTATGCCTTAGTGGACCTACCCTTATGTGGATTATTTTGTGATGACTTGTATTGGCTTGGGGGCATTCTTATTGTTGATGTTGTGTAATGGTACACTTAACTGTGTGAGTTTATTCTTGTGAAAGTAGTGAGAAAACATTTCTTTTACATGTTGTCCTTTCCTTTTCTTATGCTTACTAGCTGGTTTGAACTATGTTAGGACACCTGCACAAGCATACACATAGCTAAGCACTCTTATCGGATTAAGGAGCTTCCTTGTTATTGGTGAGTATAGATACCATTGTTGTATTTGCCTTCTATGTGTGAATGACTCTAATTGGCACGGGAGTCGTCCGTGCAGTTATTAGTTGAAATGAGGTAACAAGGTTCCAAATGTTAGGGTTCAGATATTGGGACCCGTGAGTTGTAATTTGTCCGAGGTTCGGTACCTCGTGGAGTTGACTAAAACTTGATGTAAAAGCAGTTGTAATTGCTGAGTTATTACTTGTTCTTGTTGTATATGTGATTCCGGATTTAGTTTGTGTTCTATTCACTCTTTTGTGTTATTTCATGGTTCTTCCGCTGATACTTATTGTTTCCTTCCATATTGAAATTACTGTATTATTATCCATATTGTGTAGTCTTTATGTAGATATCATATTCCGTTGTTCCTATATTTATACTTGTTCAGTTCATTAGACCAGTGGGTGTCTTGACTATTCCTCATCACAACTTCACCGAGGTTAGTCTTGATACTTACTGGGCACCGCTATGGTATGCTCATACTATACTTCTGCACATTTTTGTGCAGATTTCAGGTATTTTGTAGCCGGTTGATCATTAGCTAGCAGCGCAGATTACTATTGTGGAGACTCAAGGTAAAATTTGCTATAGCGTTTGCGAGTTTTGGAGTCACCGTCCTATTTTGTTCATACATTGTTTTATTTATTTTTGAACAGTTGTATTTAAAAGTTATAGTAAAATTCTGTAGAGCTTATGACTTGTACTACCGAGTTTTGAGAATATATTTATTGTATAAAGAATTCATCTCAGAAATTATTAGAAGGTTAAATTATTGTTGTTCTATTTTTTCGTAGATGTTATGCTTACCTAGTCCTTAAGACTAGGTGCCATCACGATACCCAAAAGAGGAGAAATTGGGTTGTGACATACATAGAAGCTATAGTACATCAACAATTCTAATTATAGAACCAAACATTCTGGTTAAGATGACTCTATTTAAAAGCTTAACAAATCCCAAAAAGTTACTTTTATTTATGAAATATCTTAGGGCATTTACTGTAATAAAAGGTTAATGTAGGGTGAAAAGGGATTATAGAAAGATACAATGTACTATCTCCTATATAAGAAACCCATAGAATTACAAAATAGGACTTACAACCGATACCATTAACTCAACACCCACAAAATTGATAAAGTAAAAAATAGCAACTTTAAAGGGAAATAGTTTAGAAAACTTGAACGTGAGAACGACAAATCTTTCGGTTGACCCTTATTAATAATAGTAATATCTGAATGAATGATACTACTTGTTATACTTAGTTTGGGAAAATGCATACGTACCCCTTGATCTATAGTTGGATTTCCAACTACACACTTAAACTTTGTGGGGATCCTATTGCCCTTATTTACTATTTTAAAGTAGAATAAAAATCCCCTTGAGAGATTATGTGGCACAAGAAGTGTGTTCACTTTCTTGGAGGCATGTGAGAGCATAAAACTGCCTTATAATTTTAAATGTCTACATATGTCTTTTTACAATTAGATACTTTACAACTAATTAGATTTTATTAATAAAAAACTCTAACTCATCTAGTTATTTTCAGTCGCTATAAAGCATTCCCACAAGAGCTCCAGCGAATTCCTCGCCAGAAAAAATGGAGTCCAGCTCATCATTTTCATCTTTCTCCATTTTTATTTTTACCTATACATCCCTCTTTTGCAGCAACAATAAATACCCAGTAAAAACTACCAAGTATTGAATTAAAATATGAAGATAATGATGGTTTGACAACTCTAGAACTTGAGAGCATGAAAACACCGGCGACGATTTTGTCTCTGACGACGACAAAATTTTTATTTCTTTCTATTTTTTTGTACTATCCTTTTAGAAGTTCTTGAGTATTAATAGATCTACCTTTCCTTTATTTTATACTCTAATTTATTGGCATTATTTGAAATAATGTTTGTATTAAGGGAAAATGAATAAAATCATCCCCAAACTATGACCATATTACCAACTACATACCTTTCTTTTCGGGGGTCCTATTACACCTCTGAACTTATTTTTACCAGAATTTATTTAACAGTATATGCTCAATTAAACCCGACCCCTATTTATAATACTATCGGTGTATACACGCGCTAATAGGTCCCACCCAATTCCCTTTTATTTTATCAGATCCTTTTTATTTTAAACTAAATTAAACCCATTCATTAATTAAACCCTACCCCCATTCCTTCTTTCCTTTCATACTCTTCCATCTTCTACGGTCCAAACCAAATTCTCAATCTCTCTTCTTCGATTCCTTCCATAAAATCACTCCAATCATAATTTTCTCTTTATTCTATTACAAAATCGGCTCTAATATATTGCAAAGAAGTATGCAATCTCTGTTTTTATAGTTTATTGTCTTAAATTTCAGTAGGGCATTACAATCTGGTGGTTTAATTTGATATTGTGGCATTACAATCAAGGTCAGCGCAGAACCATTAGCTATTTATTCGTCACAATCCAAGATTAAAAGTTAGTTCTTTACCGTCTTTAATTTATTTTTTTGGTAGTTTAGGGTTTTGTAAAAAATCGGTTATTGTACAAAATTATGAGATTTTGATTTTGAAACTAAGGAGTTTGCATGCCGATTTTAATACCAAAGTTTTTATTTTGCGTGTTTACACTGATGTGTTCTTGGTTGTAAGTAAATAAATAGTTTTTTAGTGCTGCCCTATGTTCAGCACGATAATTTTATTGTTGCGGATTTGTCTGAATTTATTGATATTGTTTATTTGCATTCAGGTATTAGTGTGTTTATATTTGTGACTTTGAGATTGTTTCATGGTGGGGTCATAGAGGTTGAAAGTGGGGAACCAAGATATATGGGTGGGAAAATGACTGATATGTGAATGTTGATGTGGATACTATATCATATTTTGAGTTGGTGGACTATATTAAAGAACTGGGGTACAATAACAGTTGCGCATTTAATGTTAGGCCACCTAACTGTGTCGTTAGAAAAAATATAAAAACAATGACAGAGAGCTTTCAAAAATTGCACAGTTCTTGCAAAATGGAGTGATTTGGAAGTATATATCCAGTACATGGGTGTAGAAGAATCTGGTTTAGCCTTTAATAAAGGGGATGTGACTGTTGAAGCAATTACTAGTCAAAATATTATGGTTGGTGAGGAGGCTTTAAATGGTGCAGCAGCAACTTCACCTACACCTACTGATCCAACAGCTCCTCTAGCAGATCCAAACCAAATTCATCCTCAACTGACGAGGAATCTGATAACTCAACTGAAGATAGTTCAAGTTATGAATACAGTGATTTTTTTAGTGATGGTGTAGTGGATTATGGCAGTGATATACATGAAGAATTTATAGAGTTTTGGGCTGAGAAAAAGTCTTTCTAGAGAAGAAAAAGAAAGGAAAGAGCTCCTGCTGACCCTGATAATGTTCCATGTGGTGTAGCTGGACTAGATTTTGGTTTGATGAAACTGAAACAAGCAAAAAAAGTATAGAAGGTAGGATAGGGGTAATGAACCATATCTTCCAAGTTATAATTCTTGTAGCTTTGAAACAGATGAAGATGAATGTTGGGTTGAAGATGGGGAAAAAGTTAGAGTAAATCTCCCAAAAAGAAGATCTTCTTCTACCAAGAAGGTGGTTTATGATCACAGCAAAAAAGGTTGTGTGGCAGTTGGGTATGATTTTTGCAGATGTGGATGAATTTAGAGATGCAGTAACCAATTATGTTGTTCAAAGGAGGGTTCAGGTAAAAAATATGTGAATGAGACAACAAGAGTCAGGGTGAGGTGCAAGGAAAATTGTTCATGGTTGTTGTATTCAAGCCTTGATACTTCAAGTAATAATTTTATGCTTAGGACTTATAATCCTGTTCACAAGTGTAATAGGGCCACAAGAAATTACCCGTGCAATGCTAAATACCTGACGAAAGTGTTTAAAGATAAAATATCTGAACAACCATATATAAGAGTGTTTAAGTTACAATAGTTAATTAGGTAAAAATTTAAAGTGTATGTTGGCAAGACCACAACTAGGAGAGAAAGGACCAAAGTATTGATAGAAATTATGGGTGACCATATTTTTTGAGTTTGGGAGAATTCTTGATTACAAAGATAAATTGTTAAGTACCAACCCTGAGAGTACAAGTGTAGTGAAACTTGGTGTAGCTGATGAATCTGGTAAGGCAGTATTTCAAAGTTTCTACATATGTTTTGGTGCATTAAAGAATGCATTCATGGGGTGCAGAAAATGCATAGATTTAGATGATTGTTTCTTTAAGGAAGTTAGTAGAGGAAAGTTATTAGTTGTTGTAGCTAAGGGTGCCAACAACCAAATGTTTCAACTTGCTTGGGCAGTAGTGGAATATGAGAACTAAAATACCTAGACATGGTTTGTGTCTTTTCTTAAAGATGATTTGAGATTAGGAGATGATAGGGGTTTCACCTTGATTACCGACATGCAAAAGGTATATCATTCTAGCCTTTTTGATATTATTTTTTGTGTTTTCATGTTTGATTACTAACCAATTTCCTTTTTTGTAGGGATATCTAGCATCAATTCAAGATATAATACCAGCTTGTGAGCACAGGATGTGTGCCACACACATCCTTGCAAATTGGTCAAAAAATTAGAGAGGGATTCAGAGGAGGTTGTTGTCCTGGAAGTGTACTAGAAGTATATATGAGGCTAAATTCAAGAAAAACCTGAAATCACTCAGTATGCTTGGTAAGAACATAGTTGATGATCTTTTGTACTATAACAAAGAGACTTGGTGTAAGGTGTATTTTAATGTGAAAGTCAAGTGTGATGCAGTAGATAATAATATGGCTTAAAAGTTTTAATGCATGGATCCTAGCTGCAAGGCACAACACCATCATTACCATGCTTGAATAAATAAGAGTCAACATGATGGCTAGAATAACTAAGTTAAGGGAATTTGCAAATACTTGGTCCTGCAACATTTCTCCAATGGCATTAAAGGTCTTAGAGGAAAGTATTAGAAAGTCAACGAGGTGTACAATTTTTTTAATGGAGATACAAGATATCAGGTTAGTGAGGGAACAAACCAACATACAGTTTTCCTAAGAAATAATACTTGTAGTTGTAGGGCTTGGATGTTGAAGGGGATACCATGTCCACATGCCATAGCTGCAATGTACTATAACGGGTATGAACCAGTTGACTATATTGATAAATGTTACATGAAGGAGACATATTTGATGACATATTCTCACTTCCTTCAACCACTCAATAGTATGGAAATGTGGCCTGCATCCACTAACTCTCCTGTTGCACCACCAGTGGCGAAAAGTATGCCTGGCAGGCCCAAAAAGGTTCGGAGAAAAGAGGTAGCTGAAACCAAAATATTTGGAAAGTTGCCTAAAACTGGACTTGTCATGAGGTGTAACATCTACAATGGTGTCGGTCACAACAAGAGGGGTGTCAAAAGAGTGCTATCAATCCATCAGGTTCAGGAACTGCTGCTGCACAATCAAATATAATTTCTACTGCTGCAGAAGCATCAGGTTCAAGAAGAAATAGAGGCAGACCAAAAGTAATATAGTGTAACTAACTGTATCCAGTTTCTTTTAAATTCAAACACATATTCTTATTGTTTATTATTTTTTAGAAACCAAGAAATGTAGAAGTTGAACCTGCTATAAAAAGAGGGAGCGGAAGACCTAGAAAATCAACATCTACTGCACTTATACCTCTACTACTGCTGAATTTTCAAGTACTGTAATATCTGTTGCTGCTGCTATATCAACTGCACCTATTGCAGCAGCTAGTACAGGAAGGGGAAGAGGCAGGTCAAACAATACAACATCTGCCGCACTTACTGCAACATCTGCTGCAGCTAGTAGAGGTAGGGGAAGGGGAGGATCTAAGAATGTAATAGCTGCAACTATTACAGGTAGGGGAAGAAGAGGATCTTAGAATACAACCCCATTAGCACCTAATGCAACACCTGCTTCTCATCATTCACTAGCCAATTGGTTTGGATGTTCTGCACCTAGTACTTCATCAGCACCTAATTCATCTGCTGCACCTAATGCCTCTACTGCTACACTAAATAGAGGAAGGGGAAAGGGTGTGGAAAATATAAAACAATTTAAAAGGCCAAGAGTGATGGGAATGGATGTGTTTCAAGCTGAAAATGGCTTCAAAACTTTGAATGGAAGTGTATATTCTTTGTGATATTCAATATGTTTTGTATATTTGTGATAACTTATTTAGTTGTTCTTTTTCTATAGCCTAGCATGCCAAGTAGTAGAATAGTATCCACGCCAAGTATCAGAATAGAGTCCACTGGACTAACAATGATAACAAGATCAGCAAATGTAACAGGTGACATTGGTTTCAAACCAAGTAGTGGATTGAAATGGAAGGGGAAACCAACAATCACAACAAGAAGGCTTTAAAAGATTAGAGGGCAACGTAGAATTCAAACAAGGGCTGGTGGTTCAAACAACCTAAGCCAGAATAGTAGTTCTGCACATCCCCAATAGATTTGGTTATTTTTGTTGACCGCAATCTACAAGCAAACAATTAATTGATGTTTTTGGTTGACTACAAGCAGACATTGTTTATCCTAAGTCAGATATTTGGTTGTTTTTGTTGACTGTGATCTACTATTTTTATCTTTTTAGAAGGATAATGTATTATTTTTCAAATGTTGCCTTAGTACATTTAATATTTTGTTGACTGATTTTGTGGTATTTATGGAATGTTACAACTATATTTCTATGAAATTCAACGGTGTCTTTCCATTTACACATAACCTCAATGTGACTTATATACAGTGGTTGAAAGAATCTGGGAATCGATCATGGAAAGTGAGAAATTCATACTTAATTAACTTCCATATAGCATATACTAAAATGAAGTTACATACCACAATGACAATAAAATAGAGTTATTACAACCTTAACCGAATAACAACAACAACAAACCCAATATGTTCCCAACAGGTGGGTCTTGGAAGGGTAGTCTGTACGCAGATCTTACCCCTACCTAATGCTGGTAGAGAGGTGATTTCCAATAGACCCTCGGCTCAGGAACGGTAAGAAGAAGAACTAGAAAGCAAGAAAGGAAGAAAGAAGGAAGAGAAAATAAAAAGGGAGAGATAAATGATAAGTAGTACCAAATAATAGCAATATGGAATACAATACCTGAGGTGAACAAAATCACATAACGCAATAAAAATTTAAGAATATGAAGGGACATGAGTGCTACTAAGAGTATCATTGAGCAACTAAAAACTACCCACTAACCTTCTATCTTAATCCTCGACCTCCACACCCTCCTATCAAGGGCCATGTCCTCAGTGAGCTGAAGCAGCGCCATGTCCTGTCTAATCACCTCTCCCAGTACTTCTTACTCCTACCTCGACTTCTTCTCAAACTCGCCATGGCCAACTTCTCACACCTCCTAACAGGAGCATCAATGCTTCTTCTCTTAACATGTCTGAACCATCTCAGCCTCGACTCCCTCATCTTGTCCTCCACAGAGGCTACTCCCACTCTGTATCGGATAGCTTCATTCTTAATCTTATCTCTCCTGCTACACCCACACATCCATCTCAACATCCTCATCTCTGCCGCTTTCATCTTCTGCACGTGGGAGTTCTTGATTGGTCAACATTTATCCCCATACATCATAGTCGATCAAACCACCACTCTATAAAACTTACCCTTAAGTCTTGGTGGCACATTCTTATCACATAAAACACCAGAAGCGAGCCTCCATTTCATCCATCCCGCTCCGATGCGATGTGCAAATTCATCAATCTCCCTATTACCTTGGATAATAGACTCGAGATACTTAAAAATCGCTCTCTTGGGGATAACTTGAGCATCAAAATTTACCTCTACGTCTGCTTCATGGGTCCATTGAATTTGCACTCCAAGTATTCTGTTTTGGTTATACTCAATTTGGAACCTTTAGACTCCAAGCTCTGTCTCCAAACCTCCAATCTCGTGTTAACTTCGCTTCGCGTCTCATCAATCAACACTATATCATCGGCAAATAGCATGCACCAAGGAAACTCCCCTTGGTTGTGTCACGATAGTACATCCATCGCCAAGGCAAATAAAAATGGGCTAAGAGTCGATCCCTGGTGCAACCCCATCACCACTGGGAAATGCTTCGAGTCACCACCCACAGTCCTCACCTGAGTCTTAGCATAATTATACATATACTTAATCACCCTAATGTACGCTAACGGAACGCCGCTAGCCTCCAAACAACTCCACAGGACCTCCCTCGGGACTTAATCGTACGCTTTCTCAAGGTTAATAAACACCAAATGCAAGTCCTTCTTCCTCTACCTGTACTACTCTACTAATCTCCTTACCAGATGAATCTCTTCTGTAGTCAAATGTCCCGTCATGAATCTAAACTGATTCTCAGAAATAGACACGCACCTCCTCACCCTAGCCTCCACCACCCTCTCCCATCCCTTCATAGTGTGACTCAACAGCTTGATACCCCTATAATTATTGTAATTTTGGACATCACCCTTGTTCTTATAAAGCGGAACCATCGTACTCCACCTCCATTCTTCGCACATCTTCTTCGTCTTAAAAACAACATTAAGCAACCTAGTGAGCCACTCCAAGCCTACTCGCCCCGCGCTCTTCTGGAATTCCACAGGGATTTCGTTTGGCCCCATCGCTCTGCCCCTGCACATCTTATGCATCGCCCCTTCCACCTCCTCTGCCGTAATTCGCCTACAGTACCCAAAATCCTGCCAACTCTCGCAGTGCTCCAACTCCCCAACACAATGTGTCTATCCCCCTCCTCGTTCAACAATTTATGGAAGTATATCTGCCATCTTCTCCTAATAAGTGCCTGATCCATCAATACTTTTACATCCTCGTCCTTGATGTACTTGACTTGGTCTTAGTCACGGGACTTCCTCTCCCTTACCTTGGCCAACCGATACAACTTCTTGTCCCCGCCTTTGCCCCTGAGCTCCTCATACAAATGAGCAAACTCCACATTTTTAGCTGTCGTAACTGCTAACTTTTCCTCTTTCTGTATTACTCCCAATAAGTCCTTTTTTCCTCTTCGTTTGTACTCTCCACTAGCTTCAAATAAACAGCTTTCTTAGTTTCCACTTTACCTTGGACCTCTCTAGCAGCTACCCTAATGCAATTCGCAGTCATGAACCACATACTAAACGCGTCCCCTACTCATCCAGGCCCTCATAGCCAACAACTTCTCCCCTAACTCCTGAGCTTTGTCCTTGGTCAAGTTACCCCACTTGATCTTAGGTTTCCTGCACACCCCCCTCTTACTCCTACTCCTTTTGATCTCCAGGTCCCTAACTAGAAGCCTATGCAGGGTCGTGAGGTGCTCACTTGGGATGACCTTGCAATTAGTTCACATACCTTTATCTCATTTCCTGCAGAGAAGATAATCAATCTGAGTCTTGCCCATTGAATTTTGGAAAGTGAACAGGTGCTCCTCCCTCTTTGGAAAACTCGAGTTAGATATAACCAAATCAAAAGCTCTAGCAAAATCCAACGGTGAATTACCTCCCTTATTCCTATCTCCAAAGCCAAACCCTCCATGCACGTCATCATAACCCCTGGCACTAGCCCCAATATGTCCATTGAAATCTTCGCCAATGAACAACTTCTCTGTGTGCGGGATACTACGCACCATCTCGTCCAAATCCTCTCAGAATTGCTTCTTGACCTCCTGGTCCAAACCTAACTGAGGAGCGTATGCACTAATCACGTTTACAGTAAACCCACCAACTACAAGTTTAATACTCATCAACCTATCGTTTATCCTTCTAACCTCGACCACGAGCTCCCTAAGGTCCCTGTCAACTAAAATACCTACCCCATTCTTACCACCAACGCTTCCTGAGTACCATAGTTTAAACCCGTCTAGATCCCGTGCCATAGTACCCTTCCATCTAGTCTCCCGAACACACGCTATGTTGATCTTCCTCTTATGAAGAATCTTACCTAACTCTATAGACTTCCCCGTCAACGTCCCAATGTTCCAAGACCCAACTCTCAGCCTAGAGGCTTTCTTACCCCCATTCCCACCCCTGGACCCCACCCCCAGCCCTACCTGAGGACATGACCTTACTCTCACATCGTTCACTACCGCCACTATAAGGAAAAAGTATTAGGTAAATACTACCACTAAGAACAAGTAGCGGGAATGAAAGAATACAAGCTAGGAATCCGAGAGCTAAAGGCGCTACTACGAGAACAATAACGCGAGCAGGCACTAGAACAGTGAATCTACCATGTCTAAGAAACTACCCTTATGAAAACAAAGAATTAAATGGGATAGATGAAAACTTAAACTTAAAACACTAGTAGAAGAGATAGGAAAACATGCAAATGCTGTCTACCAAAACTAATCAATCCAACTACACGTTACCGGCAAGGTAACCAAAACTAATAGATGTGTACACAAACAAAAATTACCATCCAGGCAACAGTAAATAGATGTGCACAAATACAATTCAAGAAAGATAGAACCTGGATTACAATCGGGGATATCTGGACGCGCTTCCCAATCCACTGAATGATGCTGCCTCCCGAACCCGTGTGCTTAAACTTGGCTAAAATTGTCTCTCCCAACCTGTCCAAGATATACGACAAAAACCACAAACTGCCTAAGTTGCCGCCTACGGCGGCTGGTCCGGGCAATAAAACAGGACAATGGAAGAAAGGAGAAGGTTCAGAGGAAGAAAGGAAAAAGAAAAAGGGACTGCCGGACAATAGCTGTCACCGGCAGTTTAGGATTTGGGATCAGAAGAGACAATAGAGAGGTGAGAGTGAAAGACAAATGGGGGAGAGTAGAGGGGTGATACCTAGGACCTAAGGCTACCGCCGGTGGCAGGTTATTTCCAGTGACCGGCGACTGCCACCAAGAAATAGAGAAATGGGGAAAGAGATCGAGAGAAAGAGAAGGGGAGTAGGGAACAAAGAAAAGGGGAAGAACGAGAATAGGAGGAGAAGAGAAAATAAAAAACCTTACCCCACCTGCGTCGATGCATGAATTGTCGCCAGAAAAACGTGACCTGCAGAAATTTTCAGAAGCAGTGTTCTTTTGAAATTTCAAACGCACTGTTCTAATGTAATATACTCTTGTTACTAGTTCAAATTTTGAAAAGGATTGTAACACTCTTATTTGTTAGATCTGGCAGGAAAGTTTCAGCGATTTGTCAATTTCACCAGAAATGTGATGAAATTGATCGATAGAATTTAACTGAACACTTCTAAATAATTGCTACAACACAAAACAACTGCTATTGCAGCTTCATTTTATTACTCTCCAAGTTGCCAACTTGTATTGGGTTGTAATCAACACATAACAACAAAGACAAATCACAATACACAAAATGAACTTCCTATTAAACCAACACCAGGTCCTTTTCTTTCTCTCCTTTGCCCCTTATCTTTTTCATTGTTAGTTACTGCCAAATTAATTTTGGCATTTCTCAGACTTTCAAGCTCAACCAACTACATCTTGAGGCTATCATAATGCGCCAAATCTTCTTCCATCTCTTTAATTTTTCGAACAATCTTGGAAGAATAAACCTCGATCTTTCGTTAAATTCATTATCCCTCCATTGAAAAAATTTGCAACTCTTGGCCTGAAAATTTCATAAATTAGAATTGATTTAATGACAATACAACAAAGTTAATCAACCACAATAGATGGGTTAGAAATGAACACATACACCATAGTAGGGACAAGACCAAAATCTTAGGCCAGGATTACGCTTCGACCAAGAAGTCTGCATTTGCAACAAAATTACATATTTGCATCGCACTTCAATATTGAGCATTGGATCTTCATCATCCATACAAAGTCTATTCAATTTGATATTTACCATTTCATAACCCTAATTTCTAAAATATAAAAATTGGGGAAGAAATTTAAAACCCTAAAATAAAGGTTATGAAATCGAATTGACTAAAGATCAGTAATTTATAGTCTAAAGATTGAAACTCACCTCTTCAATTTCAGATGAACCAGAGAAATTTCTTCAACAATGGCAGATAGTCCCTTTAAGTTTAGAAAGAGTGATAAGATAACGGGTTCAAATAAAATAGCCGAGTTTAACGTTTGACACATTTTTTATGCCTTATTTGACATAACACGTGGCGATTGTATAGCATACAGTCCTTTTAAATTTATTCCCCATGCGCTTGGAAGAGGTATAGCCACGGTCGGATTTAATTGAGCATATAATGTTAAATAAGCTCTAGTAAAAATAAGTTCAGGGGGAGGGGTAATAGGAACCCCGTAAAGAAAAGGTGTGTAGTTGGTAATATGGTCATAGGTTGGGGAGGATTTTATGCATTATCCCCTGTATTAATGTAATAAAGTTCTATGGTTATGGGGGGAGGGGGAGGGGGAGGGGGGATGAAGGTGGCAAATACGATGATAGGTGAAAACAAAGATGATAAAAGTCAAAATTTTCTTTTGGAGATGGTAAAGATATGGTATGTGGTGAAACATGTATGATACTGGTGATTTTTGGGGTTGTTGATAATAGAGACGAGAGAAAGAACACAGAAAGAAAGGAGAAGATCGAAAGAAAGTGAAAAAAAAAAAATTAGTGGTAAAAAATATTGAAGCACGTGTACTCCACCACACAACGTAGATCTTGTTGTGACATTTTAAGGGTAAATTGATTCCATTTTAAAATAGTTTGGGGGAGGGGGCAAGGGGGTGGAGATAGGACCCTGCAAAGTTTAGGTTTGTAATTGGAAATACGGCTATAGGTCGGGTTACTTATGCATTTTTCCTATTTAGTTTTGAAGATGTACATTAAAATAATCTAATAATCATTCTAACCATAACTAAAAGATATATTTTTAGGAAATTAATTAATCTCCATCTTTGGTAAGAAATAATTTAGATTCCCCAAAAATAAATTTTAACCTTTTTTAAAGTTATAAATTTCAGTAGTAATTTTAAGTCTCTAGTGTTAGTAAGATATCTTGTTTGAAAATTCTAAATTTCAGTAATAAATTGTTCATGAATAAATTTCAGTAATAAATTGTTTGATATATTTGTTCATGAATAAATTTCGGATCAGATTCGGATCGTATTTTCTAGAATTCGAAATTCGATCCCAAAATTTGTTAAATTCGATACGATCCGATCCATGCACAACCCTAAAGTCAACTATATAAAATTTTAATTTAATTCCGAATTATTTAAAATATTCATCAAGGTAAGATAACATGTTATAACAAGTTACTTGCCATTTATTTTGGACTACCAATCAATATATTATTACATTATTAAATAAATTTACTTGCAATTATCTTTAAGTGACTTGATTGTGTAATACTTAAAACTATATACCCCGTAATCATCTTTTATATCGTTACCATATTGATATTAATTGTCATAATCTCAAATTTTCCATTAGTAATTCCAGATAACCCCAAACTTCATGGTTACTATAACAAAAACTTCATTATAAACTTGAAAGAATTAGTCCAAAGTCTGAACAATGACTAGAAAAAGTCCTCCGTTCAACATCCTACTACATTGATTTCGCCTTTCTTTTAGCTCTCTTATTTTCTTCTTCTTCTTCTTCGATATTTACTCATCTCAAATTTAACAAATTCGAGGTAAAAGTGAAACTATAGTTTATTATCGTTAAAAATTAAAAAATGTATAGATCATCGAGTACAACTCGAGTTTCAGACGATTATTTCAATAGCTATTATTCTTCATCTTCAAATTCATCACCCTCACAAAAGGTGTCTCCAGTACTAAGAGCTTTGTCTTTGGAAACTAATGAATTATTACCAATACATGAACCACTTTCGGATATTGCTAAGAAGGAAAAATCTCGTGCCAAATTTGCAGAAAATGCTGTTCATATTATACCTTTGGTTTTGCTCTTGTCTGGATTTATCCTATGGTTTTTGTCTAATCCAGGTATCTTCTATTCTATTACTCCTTTTTCCTTTTTGCTAATTTTTTTAATTTTATTACACTGGGGGTTTTTCTCAATTGGTAAAAGCATCTTCACCCACAACCGTTAGATTTTGGGTTCGAGTTACGCCGGAGGGGAAATGTGAAAACACTTGTGGTGTGTATGAGAGAATCTATGGTTATTCGACATCACGAGACTATAAGTCTTTTACTCTTTTGTTTCAAGTTTATTTTTGTTGGATTGTTTCTAAAGGGTGTGAAAGGGGAATGGAAGATAAACATAGCACGAGTTAGTCAGTTTTCGGACTGGTTATTCAAACATAGCCTGCGTTTGCAAAGTTATTGAAAAATAGTCACTATTTTGCTGCAACCGGAAAGTTTCAGCATAATATAGTGGAGATCGGTGCACCTGTGTATGAACTTCCAGCATATTATGCTGGAACTCCAACACACGGAAAGTTCCTGTGCTCCAATCTCCAGTATATTATGCTGGACCGGTATATTATACTGGAGTATTTTTCCGGATTTCGAACAGTGTTTTTGTTCAGATTTATCTTTACATTAAAAGTGGCAAAATTTCGATTACTTTTGAAACTGTGGCTATTTTTGAATGACCACTTATAAATCTGGTTATTTTTGAATTTCTCCCAAATGGAAGAAGCACTTATTGGATTGCACTTATTCATCTCACCGTTTCATTGCCTACATTAGAGGCTTAGCCTATTTTTAAAATATAGAAAATGTGAAATCTTCTTCCCTCTTTTCTACGTTGTTGTATTATTTTTCCAAATAAACGTAAGTGTCAAGTATGATTTGCTTTGTTTGTTGAGTTTGCTGAAGTTCTGTAATTTCGATTATCAGTATTATAGAATAATTGTTCCGTTCTATCTTTGGATAAATATATCTAACAACCTTCAATAACAGTGAGAGAATTAAATTCCTTAAAAAAACGCATGTTTCTGTGGGGCTAGGAACTTTTTCATTTTTATTCTATCATCTACATTTCTGTCTCTTTCCTGTTTCTACTATGCAGATTTTTCTTTTATTTTGAACACAGTAACTAATAAATTCATCCATAAAAAATATGTAGAATAAGACAAATCTATATTGTATAAACTTCGAGCAATTTGATCGTATCCAATGATTCGTGAAAAAATTGTATCCAATGATAATTTAATTAATATGCAAAACACTTGCTCCATTTTCTCAATCAATTAGTCTTTGACTCTTTGTGCGTTTGGACTCAAGAATTGTAAAATTTCAAAACAGGGTGAAAAATTTTTCAAGTCAAATTTAGAGTTGTGTTTGAATATGAATATAATTTTAAGTTGTTTTTGAAGTTTTATGAGTTATTTGAGCGAAAATTTTGAAAAACAACTTTTTAGAGTTTTTCAAATTTTCGAAAATTTTCAAAATGCATTTTTAAGTAAAAATTGAAAATTTTATAAATAAACACTGATTTCGAAAAAAAAAATTAAAAAAAAAGAAAAAGTTTCTTATATCCAAGCGGGCTCTTTATATATTATAATTTCTTCAAATTTGGTTAGTGGTGAGTTATTTTTCTCCCAATATCCGATCTAAGTAATCATTTGAATTGATCTATTTGCTGATTAGATTAGACAGATTTCATTTGATTTTTGAACCTCGCCTATGCTGACGTGTGATCATATTGTTAACAGTTAAACCTTGTAAATCAATGTTTATTAAAGGTACTTTTTATTGTAATTGGTATTTATCATAAAAAATTTTGGTCAATGGATGGTGTAGAAAGATTTTATATACTTATGTTAATTGACCGGCTCTACCAAACTGCTAACCTATTCCTTAATTACTAACGCACACCTAAAAAGTAATATAAGTTATAATAATTAATAATTCAAAATATTTAAAAGACATAAAAAATTGGAGTCAAAGAACAATTCGTTTGACTCTCAAAATCCGAACATCCACATAAACTGGGACGGAAGAAGTACTATTTAACTACCACATATGGTCAGATGGTAAGTTATACTCTTTATTTTTAATCAAAAGTCGCAGGTTCCAGCACTGGAATGGAGTCTTCTTATTCCCCCTTGGCGGGGTGTCCAAAAAAAAAAGGGAGATCATCACAAATTGCATGAGACCTATAAATTTATGTATTGCTCTCTATTTTCGAGAAATTAATTGTGTATGTGGTTTTAATTACTTCTATTAATCTAAAATGAACTTCCTTCTTAATTGTTTGTAAAACAAAGATATTGATGCATCACTGAAAGGTGAGGCAATTGCTGGAAGAATAGAAGGATTAACACTTGATGGAGATCTTGATCCTGATGGCATGCATATTTCAAATTTACCTCTGGAATTGAGTGATGATGATTTGATTATGCAAGATGAAAATCGTCGAACATCTTATATGGAAAATAGATTTCCATAAATGTCTTTTTTGTTATCTTTTCTTTTTCACTTCTTTTGATACCAAAATTCTCATCATCTATGTTTTGAGGATTGTTGTTGCCAAATCATTTTTGAGTGATGAAGTTATTATGGATTTTCTTCCTATCTCGTGTCTGCTAAGATGTTTTGGTCTTTTGTTGTCGTTATTATGTGGAAAAGCCTTCGATTTTCTCAAAGATTAGAGTGTCATTGCTACTATGTTTCTGTCTTTGACCTATCGATTGAGGATGCTTCTTATTGTATATGTGGTAATAGACCGTTTGAATTACTTTTTCACATGATACCATAGCCGCTAAACGCTTCAGAAAGTCATGAAAGTTTCTATTTGAGGAATGAATGATGATGATGACGACGACATATTATGATGTTTTCTTCTTGTGTATTTCCTTTGGGAAAATTCCTCAAGTTTTGTGAAATCTGTTGCTTTTAATTTGACAATCCGGTTTACCTCTTGCTCTAGTTTTATTCCCAAAAGAAAGAACAATTGTATAATATTGTTGAGAAGAAGGTATCAATGGTGGAGAAGAAGGTATCAATGGAGGCTATTCACTCTCACAGGGAAGAAGAAAAAGAGAGACAAAACACTTTAGGTCTAAAGACATTAGACCATGTTTCAGATATCTCTCGGACAAAGTTTAAGTCCTCTTCTTCAAAATCAACACGTGGCTTAATCTTGTCCTTTGATCAAAATCATGCTGGATTAAATAAGGGCCGTCCAACTGAAGCAATTTAACAGGAGCACAACTTTAGATTCAACATTCAATTCTCATACATGTGCACCATGTAAATAGGATAGAGAAGAATATTATTCTGTTATTTAGTTATTACATAGTGGACAACTGTATAAATAATTCTCTATTTTTATTTTCTTTCTTTACACATATACTTGTATAAATACATTGCTACGGCAGATATTAAGATACACAGAAAATTTCACAAATATATTCTTTTATCTACATTCCTTCATGGTATCAGAGCACACATAGCTCGTTTCTGGGATTAATCTTCATTCTCCTTTAATTTTATGTTCATCACAGTCTCACTCACTATGAGTGGTACAACAGATGTCACTCTACCTCAAACTGGTTCCAGTAATGTAGCTAACTTCGATCCAAATCACCCTTATTTCTTGCACTCATCAGATGCTCCAGGAATGAGCTCAGTGAATATAGCCTTTGATGGAAAAGGCTTTTAAGGTTGGAGAAAGTCTGTTCTGATTGCACCCTCAACAAAGAATAAACTGGGATTTATTGATGGAACATGTGCTGCTCCTGCCATCACATCCAAGGAATATCAGCCATGGACTAGGTGTACCGATATGGTGACTTTTGGTTGTTGAATTCACTCTCCAAGGACATTGGAGATAGTGTCATTGATCACGCCCAACTATGCCTTATAAAAAAGATAAAGTGGTCGCTGCAAATATATTCCGGTTATTAAGTCCGGAGTCGAATCTCACAAGGAATTACTATCAATTACCGTTATCAGACTCACACAATTCCAAGAAATCAACTTCCCAAGATATTTAGATAACAAATGAGTCATTTTCTAACTAACTATTACTTAATAAAACTATAATGACTAAGAACTAACTAAGAATGAGTTGTAAACAATAATTGAAATGATCTAAGGTTATGATTTCCCCTATTGTTGGAATCTCTTCCGCTATGTATGGTATGATTTCCCCTATTGTTGGAATCTCTTCCGCTATGTATGGTACAAAAAAAAAAAATAGGTTCACATAAATTGGAACGGGTGAGTATTCAATATTAATGAGCTTGGACTTTGTGGGAAAAGAAAAAAGTTTGAACTTTGGGAGATGTGTGGTCCATATAATTTGGTTAAATTAAGAGAAGGCAGTTTAGTTCCCAAAACCAAAACCATTCGTCCCCTTTTTGTCGGTCCACATATATATTACCCGACATTTCCATACATTTGAAATCTCTGTCACACACACTATCAAACACCTTGCTCTACGTCAATTTCCGGCGACGATCCCATTTTCCGGCGATTTCCGGCCGTAGGGAACAGAAACGTCCCCGTTCCCTTCATCCTTTAGATCAGTCAGCTTCGCAAAATCATGAATCCCGAATAGTAAATTCTTCTCTCTTTTTTTCTCTTTGAATTACATTTCTAGGGTTTGTTTTATTATAAATTTTTTATCGTTCTTGTATAATGCGATTGAAGGTTTGATTTCTGCTTGGGTTGTGGTAGTTTTATTGTCGAATTTGCTTATTATTCAATTGAATTTTGTATTTAATGTTTGTCCTTCAGATTCATGAAATTTAGTAAATTACTTTTTTTTTAGGTTGTAAAATTGATCATTTACTTTGATTGTTTCAGTTTGATGATTTACGGGATTGGCTGGTACCGTTTTAGTTTTAACTTTTTTGCATAATATCCCCCAATCAATCTGGAAAAGGGTATGAATATACGCGCTATCTGTCTATTGGTTTACCCGGCACTCGTACTTGTTGGCTGTAGTAGGCTGCCCTATGGATTAGTCTAGCTACACACAAGTTGACCGGACACAACCATAATCAACTGGCCCAGACACAACCATTGGTGCACTAAGCTCCACCTATGCTCGGGATTGAGAAAGGGTCGGACAAAATTGCATCTTTTATATGCAGCCTTACATACGTAGTCTTACCTTGCATTTCTGCAAGAGGGCATTTTGGTGGCTTGAACCCATGAGCTCATGGTCACACCAACCACCACAACTTTTTTCTCTTGTGCCAAGGCTTCCCTTCGGCACACAACCATAATAAGAAAATAAGAATTAGCTTGATCATTTTGGACTTAGTCGAGGTGCTTGTTGAGAACTTTTACTCTATTTGATTCCTAAGGATGCAGGATTTTATCGATGTGTTACTTATTTCTTGCTAATCACTAGTTTGCACTTTGACCTCAAAATGCCAGAAGTTATATTGCAAAGGAGCTGTGGGTTATTTTTTTGCAGTTGCCTTAATTACATTCTATCTGTCTACAAGTTAATCGTTCTTTTCAGTTCAAGTGGAACTTAATGCTGTTGCATCTTATGCTTTCTGCAGTGACTACTTGTTCAAACTTTTGTTAATAGGAGATTCAGGTGTTGGAAAGTCATGTCTTCTCCTGAGATTTGCTGTAAGTATTTCATCGCACTTAATTTTGTCGTACTTTTAGTTACTCTTGCTTATGAGCTTAATGTTACTTACCTTATTCCATTAATGGCTGATATAAGCAGTAAAACTAGGAAAGTGTGCAGATTGATTTGTGTGGTAGTGTATATAGCAGCAGACCGAAGTAGCTCCATGTTGTTCTTAATATACTCCGTATCCTATCTCAGCAGTTCTATCATGCAATTCTGGCAGATCTAATTAGTGGTGATGGTCCTTGGCTCATTGCTCAATTAGGTTAAGTGCATACTTGTTCTTGACTATCCTATTTTATAGTGACAATTTCTTTTTTTTGGCTTTTATTTAATGTCAAGGACTGACTTGTCAAGTGCATTTACATAAGCTGTAAGTATTGAGAGTAAGAACTTGCATGTAATGAAGGTTTGCCTCTGCTGTATAGTTAAATATAAATTGTAAGATCAGTTCGTTTTGATAGTTTTGGCAGACATGTTAACGTTTTATGAAGTTAAGCATGATGGGCACTGAATTTAAATGTTCTAATATTTTCTTGCTGTGTGTCTTAAGGAACTTTGTTATATTTCCACATCTTGATGCTTCCTAGGTTGATTTAACGGATTCCTTATCTTCTGATGCAGGATGATTCTTATTTGGACAGCTACATCAGCACAATTGGTGTTGACTTTGTAAGCCGAAATTCGTAGTGAAATTACATACACAACATACTTACAGTCAGTGATGCTCCTATTTTATGTTGCAGAAAATACGCACAGTGGAGCAAGATGGGAAGACTATTAAACTTCAAATTGTATGATTCTTCTTGTCTTCTTTCGTATTGGTTTGAGGTTTGACATTATTTATCCAGGCATTGTTTTTTGGAAATTTTAGAATAATTTTTTAAAATTTTAGCTAGGCTTTGAACGCAACTGAAGGAGAGCCTTGGCGCAACTGGTAAAGTTGTTGCCATGTGACCAGGAGGTCACGGGTTCGAGCCGTGGAAACAACCTCTTGCAGAAATGTGCAGGGTAAGGTTGCATACAATAGACCCTTGTGGTCTGGCCTTTCCCGCGACTCCAGCGTATAGTGGGAGCTTAGTGCACCGGGCTGCCCTAGGCTTTGAACACAACTGTTAATACTTCTCTTTTTAGGATTCTGTGTAGTGTGTAGTTTGCCATGAATCAATTGAACTTTATTTGCAATTTTAGTTACGATTCTGTCATACAGAGATCAGATGCTCTAGGATTGAGCTATATTGTTTTACAAGTTACATGATCTGAATTTATGTCTAGCTTTTGTTCCTTGTCATTATGCATTTTCAAAGTGAATTTAACGCCCTTGTCTGTTTTACATCTGCCAGTGGGACACTGCCGGACAAGAACGTTTCAGGACAATTACAAGTAGTTACTACCGTGGAGCACATGGCATTATAGTATGTTTCTCTAACCCCTTTTAAAGCAATCTATCATTTGATTTTCTCTTTTTTTGCTTGGTAAATTCTTTTTTCCTCAAACCACTTTTTACATATTCTGGCAGATAACTTATGATATAACTGATCAAGAAAGCTTCAACAATGTTAAGCAATGGTTGAGTGAAATTGATCGCTATGCAAGCGAAAACGTAAACAAGCTTCTGGTTGGAAATAAGTGTGACCTGACTGACAACCGAGCTGTGTCATATGATACAGCAAAGGTAGTGATTTTTTTTTTCTGTTCGTTCTTTTGTCTTTTTAGTGTAATGATTCTCGATTGACCGGAATAGTTCTTGATTCACATACAAGGCGTTTGCTGATGAAATCGGCATCCCGTTTATGGAGACAAGTGCCAAGAGTGCCACTAACGTTGAGCAAGCGTTCATGGCAATGGCAGCTGAAATAAAGAATAGGTATTTTTAATTTGTTAGTCTGGTTTTCCACCCACCTTGAGGGTTTTTTGGGGGGGGGGGGGGAAGGGGGGATGCATTGATGCAGTTAACAGTCTGTGGAATAGCGTCTCTTCATTCTGTGAAGCTGAATTTTGTTGATATCACCATCTCCTTATTGTTTACTTTGAACATATACACAACAATATATATTTTGTCAAATATCTTTTTGGTTGATGCCTTTTATTACTCAATACAGGATGGCGAGCCAGCCGGCATCAAACAATGCAAGGCCACCCACTGTGCAGATACGAGGACAACCTGTTAACCAGAAGAGTGGCTGCTGTTCTACTTAGATGTTGGATTCGGCTGGCTAGATTTGCTTCCAGAGCGTCCTTTCCGATTGTGATGCCTTTGTTTTTGATGCTCTGCCAGTTCCATTCGTCGTATCTACCAGTATTGGCCTGTGCAAATCAAAAGAATTGCTATTTTAAGTAGGACTCTTTCTCCCCTTTTGATATTTTCACTTCACTGGGTTTCCTGGTCAAATTGCAGTGTTTGCAATTCAGTTTCGGCAATATATATCAGAAGTTGGGTTTACTAGATGGGGGATGTAATGCTGTTGTACCTACTATCATGTGCTTCAAATAAAATGCTCTGTGATAATACAAGAACAACAGTCTGAGGTCTAGGAAGGTAATGTGTATGTAGATCTAGACCTTGCCCCTATCTTGTGGAGGTAGAGTGATATTTTCAGTTGAGCCTCTGCTCAAGAAGAGAAATTCTCAGCAGGTTTGAAAAAGAAAAACAATAGTGAAGAAGCTATGTTAAAAATAATGAAGACAAAAATAATCATAATAATAATATTGCCACAAGGAAAACAACAGGTAGTAATAATAATTGAAGGCTAAAATAGTATGAGAATGATAATAATAGTACACATAATACGGAAAACATATACGGTATCCAAGACTCAACTATCGCTATCCATCTATCCTAATTATCGGCCTATGCATTCTTCTATTTGGGGTTATGTTCTCGGTAATTAAGTTGGAGATGTGCCATGTTCTGTCTAATCACTTCTCTCCGATACTTGTTTGGTCTATTTTTACCTCTTTTTAGACCCACAATACGCGAAAAGAAAGGAGGAACAGTCACGATGAAGCAATGACTATTGTTCATTAGGTCGTTTATGATGGGTCCACAAAAATTGTAGGTGATACGGACCCCGTCGCCCGAATTCATGAAGATGACGCGAACATTAACACACGAAAAATAGGAAATCGTCCTAAATTCCTCTTATATGGCCTTAAACACAAAAAATGAGGAACAATTAT
Organism: Nicotiana knightiana; assembly: GCA_005239525.1. NCBI lineage: Eukaryota > Viridiplantae > Streptophyta > Magnoliopsida > Solanales > Solanaceae > Nicotiana > Nicotiana knightiana. The sequence goes on along the minus strand of ML397480.1, from coordinate 38,612 downwards.
TGCAAAGCCATGACAATTGTTTATTAGGTCGTTTCTGATGAACCCACGACATTTTAGGCGAATCCGAGCTGATAGTCTGAATTCATGAAGATAACATGGACATTAACATATGGAAAATTGAAAATCGACCTAAATTCCTGCTTTATAGCCCTAAAATGCCAAAAAAAAAGGAGGGACAGTAATGGTGAAGTAATGACTATTTTTCATTAGGCCGTTTCGTATGGGTCCACAAAATTTTAGGGGATTCAGAGCCCGTCGCCCGAATTCATGAAGAGGTGTGGACATTAGCACATGAAAAAATTGAAAATCGCTTGTATTTTCTGTTTTGTGGCACTTTTACTCAAAAAGGAGGAACAATCATGACGAAATAATGATTATTATTAATTATGTCGTTTCTGAAGGGCCCCAATATTTCGGGCTACTCGGAGCCCGTCGCCCAAATTCTTGAAGATAGCATGGACATTAACACATGAAGAATTGGAAATCGTCATGAATTCTTATTTTATAACCCTAAAATGTCAAAAAACGAGGAACAGTCATGGAAAAGGAATGATTATTTTTTTTAGGTCGTTTCTGATGGGTCCAATAATTTTTAGGTGATTCGGAGTAAAGATTGAGTGGATATTAGTACACGAAAACTTGAAAATCATCATAAATTCTTGTTTATCGCACGAAAACGCAAAAAAGGAAGGATCAATCATGACAAAGCAATGGCTATTGTTCAATAAGTCATAAATTCCTATTTTATGGTCTAAAACGTCAAAAAATGAGGAACGGTCGTGGCGAAAATGACTATTATTCATTATATCGTTTTTGATTGACACACAAAATTTAGGCGATTCGTAGTCCATCGCCTGAATTCATGAGATTTTGTCGACATTAACAAACGAATTCGGAAATCATCCTGAATTCCTTTTATGGCCCTAAAATGCCAAAAAATGAGGAACAATCATGGTGAAACAATGACAATTGTTCTTTAGGTCGTTCTGATGAGCCCACAAAATTTTAAGCGATTCAATGCTCGTCATCAAATCCATAAATATGGAGTGGACATTGATACACAAAAACTTGGAAATTGTCCTGAATTCCTGTTTTATGGTCTTAAAGCTCAAAAAAAGAGGAACAATTATGGACAAGAAAGTACTATTGTTCTTAGGTTATTTCAAATGGGCCCACAAAATTTTAGGCGATTCAAACCCGCCGCCCGAATTCATGAAGATGTCATGAACATTAGCACACGAAAAATTAAAAATCATCCTTAATTCTGATTTTCTGGCCCTTAAACGCCAATAAATGAGGAACGTTCATGAAGTAACGAATATTGTTCATGATGTCGTCTCTGACGGGCCCATAAAATTTTAAACTATTCGGAACCCGTCACACGAATTCACGAAGATGACCTAGACATTAGCACACGAAAATTCGAAAATGATCACGAGTTCATGTTTATGGCCCTAAAGTGCCAAAATATGAGGAACAGTCATTGCAAAACCATGACTATTTCTCAATGGATAATTTTTGATGGACCCACAAATTTTTCGATTCGGAGCCATTGCCCGAATTCATGAAGATGACGTAGACAATTGCACATGAAAAATCAAAAGTCATCCTAAGTTCTTGTTTTATGACCTTAAAACGTTAAAAAAGAGTAACAGTCACGGCGAAGCTATGACTATTGTTCATTAGGTTGTTTATGATGGACCCACAAAATTTTAGATGATTTGGAGCCCGTTGCCCGAATTCATGAAGATTGCATGGACAAATGCACACACAAAACTAGAAAACGTCTTGAATTCCTATTTTATGGCCCTAAAACGCCAAAAATGAGAAACACTCGTGAAGAATCAATGATTATTATTATCATTTCTGATGGGCCCACAAAATTTAGGCGATTTAGAGCCCGTAGCGAGAATTCATGAAGATGGCGTGGACTAAGCACACGAAAAATGGGAAATCGTCCTGAACTCCTGATTGATGACCCTAATACGCCAAAAAATGAGGAACAGTCATGACAAAACAATGACTATTTTTCATTAGGTTGTTTCATTAGGGTCAAGTGGGGAGCCTTGAAAGAAGCCAAAACGCAGGAGTTGGGGTTAAGTTGATGACTAGGGGGCTTGGAGGAGTAGCGGGGATGCAAGCGCAATGTGAACCACGACTGCGCAATGCATTAGGTAAGCTGCTAGAGAGGTATTACGGATCTCAAAAGGTTACTCTGGTAGACACAGAGAAGACTGGTGGTGGAATGGAGAGGTGCAAGGAAAAGTGGAGACCAAGAAAGTAGCATACCTGAAGTTAGTGGAAAGTGTAGACGAGGAGGAAAGAAGGGAGAATAAGGAGCAATATAAGTTAGCTAAGAAATAGGCGGAATTAGTAGGTTACGGCGGCCAAGATTGCAGCTTTTGGTCGTTTCTATAAGAACTCGAGGGTCAAGGTGGTGATAAGAGGTTGTTAAGGTTAGCCAAGGTAAGATAAATGAAGGCCTGTGACTTGGACCAAATGAAGTGCATCAAGGACGAAGAAGGTAGAGTTTTGTTGGATAAAGGGCTTATCTGCTGGAGATGGAAGACCTACTTCTGTTGTCTCTCGAACAAGGAGGGAGACATAGACATTGTACTGGGTGATTTGGAATTCTTCCGGAGTTGTTGCGACTTTGGGTATTGTAGGTGGATTAGAGTTGAGGAGGTTATGCATCAGATGAGCAGGGGCAGAGCGACCGGGCCAGATGAAATTCCGGTGGAGTTTTGGAAGAGTGCGAGCAAGGCGGGCTTGGAGTGGGTCACTAGGTTATTTAATGTCATTTTTAGAACTAAAAAGATGCCCCAGGAGTGGAGGTGGAGCACGATGGTTCCTCCATACAAGAACAAGGGTGATATCCAGAATTTCAACAATTATCGGGGTATCAAGCTGCTTAGCCATACTATGAAAGTCTGGGAGAAGGTGGTGGAGCTAAGAGTAAGGAGGAGTGTGTCTGTTTCTAAGAATCAATTCGGGTTTATGCCAGGGCGCTCGACTACAGAGGACATTCACCTTGTTAGGAGTTTGATCGAGCAGTATAGGGAGAGGAAGAGGGACTTGCATATGGTGTTCATCGACTTAGAAAATGCGTACGATAAAGTCCCGATAGAGGTTTTCTGGAGGTGTTTGGATTCTAGAGGTGTACATGTTGCCTACATTAGGGTGATTAAATACATGTATGATGGATAAAAGACCCAAATGAGGATGGTGGGAGGGGACTCAGACCATTTTCTGATCATGATAGGGTTGCACCAGGGGTCGACACTCAACCCTTTTTTGTTTGCCCTGACGATGGGCGTTATGACGCGCCACATCTAAGGGGAGGTGTTGTGGTGCATGTTATTTGTAGATGATATTATATTTATTGACGAGATGCGAGGCGGTGTGAACACGAGGTTAGAAGTGTGGAGGCAAACCCTGGAGTCTAAAGGTTTCAAACTGAGTAGGACCAATACAGAATACTTGTAGTGTAGGCTTAGTGGTGAGACTCAGTGAGGGGAAGTGGAGGTGAGGATGGACTCGCAAGTAATCCCTAAGAGAGGAACTTTTAAGTACCTTGGGTATATTATTCAGGGGGGTGGGGAGATTGATGAAGATGGTACACTTCGTATTGGGGAAAGATTTATGAAATAAAGACTTGCTTCTAGTGTTTTGTGTGACAAGAAGGTGCCACCAAAACTTAAAGGTAAGTTTTATAGAGTGGTGATCAGACCGACTATGTTGTATGGGGCTGAGAGCTGTCCTGTCAAGATCGCCCATGTCCAGAAGATGAAGGTAGCAGAGATGAGGATGTTGAGATGGATGTGCGGGCACACCAGGCTAGATAGGATTAGTATTGAGGTTATTCTCGATAAGGTGGGAGTGGCCCCATTGACGACAAGATGCGAGAAACGAGGCTTAGGTGGTTTGGACATGTGAGGAGGAGGAGCACAAATGCCCCGGTGAGGAGGTGTGAAAGGTTGACATTGGAGGGCCTACGGAGAGGTAGAGGTAGGCCGAAGAAGAAGTGGGGAGAGGTGATTAGGCAATACATTACACAACTTCAGCTGACCGAGGACATAACCCTGTTAGAAAGATGTGGAAGTTGAGGATTAGGGTAGTAGGGTAGGTGGTAGATTGTTCATACCAGTGGGGTTAGTACGCACTCTCGCATTCTGTTGGTAGTAGATTTCTATGACTACCCATCATTTTCTTCCATTTTGATCATCTTATTATCGTGTTGTTTCTATGCTGCTATTACATGGCTTTTGGTGTTGTCCCACATTGTCATCTTTTAATTATTGCGATGCTTATGTTTTCCTGAGCTGAGGGTCTATTAGAAACAACTCTTCTACCTTTACAAGGTAGGGGTAAGGTATGCGTACACACTACCCTCCCTAGATCCCATGATGTGAGATAATACTGAGTATGTTTTTGTTTTTTGTTTGTTTATGACGGGAACAAAAAAATTTAGGCGATTCACAGATCGTCAGACGATTTCATAAGGATTGCGTGGATATTAGCACAAGAAAAATCAGAAATTATTTTGAATTTTATTTTATGGCCCTAAAATGTCAAAAAGAAGGAACAGTTATGGAAAAATAATGATTATTGTTCATTACTTCGTTTGTGATGGGCCCATAGAATTTAAGGCGACTCGAAACCCGGCGCTAGAATTCATGAATATGACGTTGGTATTAGCATACGAAAAATTTGAAATCATCCTAAATTCCTTTTTTATGGCCCTAAAGTGCTAAAATATGTTGAACGGTCATGACAAAGCGATGACTATTGTTCATTAGGTCGTTTCTAATGGACCCACAAAATTTTAGGCGATATGGAGATCGTTGTCTTATTTCATGAAGATGGTGTGGACATTAGCGCATAAAAAACTAAAAATCGTCCTGATTCCTGTTTTATGGTTCCAAAATTTCAAAAATGAGGAACAATCATGACGTAACCATGACTTTTATTCATTAGATAGTTTCATATACACTCACAAAATTTTAGGCGATTCGGAGGATGTATTTTGAATTAATGAATATGGTGTGGACATTAGCACTAGAAAAATTGAAAATCATCCTGAATTCCTGCTTTATTGCCCTAAAATCCCAAAAAAATGAGAAATGATTATGGCGAACCAATGGGCAATTGTTCATTAGGTTGATTCAGATGGGCCCACAAATTTTTATGCGATTCGGAGCATGTTGCTCAAATTCATGAAGATAGCATGGAGTTAGTATACAAAAATTGGAAATCGTCATGAATTCCTATTTTATGGCCCTAAAACGCTAAAAAATGAGGAACGATCATGAAAATATGATGACTATTGTTCACTAGGTCGTTTCTGAAGGGCACACGAAATGTTAGGCGTTACAGAGACCATAAAATATAAAATTATCCTGAATTCCTGTTTTATGGCCCTAAAATAACAAATACGAGGAACAATCACGGCGAAATAATTATTATTGTTCATTGGGTCATTTCTTATGGGCCCATAAAATTTAAGGCAATTTTGAGTTCAGCCTTTAAGATTCTTAATATTGGCTCGTTATATATTTAAAGTTATAGGTTCATATTCGCTCGATGTTGTTTTTTAATAAATTTTTACACGTAAATTTATGCACCGCATCAAATGTTATGGATTCAGTCGTTGGAATTCATGAAGATGCCGTGGACACTAGCACACGAAAAAATCGTCTTGAATTCTTGTTTTATGGCCCTCTAAAGCGCTAAAAATGAGGAACAGTCATGGCAAAGTAATGAAAATTATTTATTAGGTAAGTTATGACGGGCTCACAAAATTTCGGAGCCCGTCGCCTGAGTTCACGAAGATGTCGAAATCGTCCTGAATTCTTGCTTTACAGCCCTAAAATGCTAAAAAATGAGGAACAGTAATGACAAAAAAATAACTGGTGTTTATTAGGTGCAGAAAATTTTAGGTGATTCGGAACCAGTCGCCCCTCGGTCGAATTCATGAAGATGACATGGTTAGTAGCACACAAAAAATTAAAAATCATCCTAAATACCTGTTTTATGGCCCTAAAATTCTGAAAAACAAGGAATAACCATGGAAAAGAAATGACTATTGATCATTGAGTTGTTTCTCATGGGCCCACAAAATTTCAGGCGATTAGGAGACTGTTGCCCGAATTCATAAAGATGGCGTGGATTAATGCACACGAAAAATCGAAAACTGTCCTGAATTCCTATTTATTGTCCTAAAATGCAATAAATGAGGAACAATCATGGCAAAGCAATGACTATTATTTATTATATCATTTTTGATGGGCCCAAAATATTTTAGGCAATTCGGAGATCGTCGTCCGAATTCATGCAGATGGCATGGACATTAGTACACGAAAAATTAAAAATTGTCCCGACTTCCTGTTTTTTGGATGAGAAACGCCAAATTGAGGAACAGTCATGGTAAAACCATGACTATTTTTCATTAGGTCATTTCAGACGGGCCCACAAAATTTTAAGGTGATTAAAAATAGAAAAGCATCCTAAATTCTTGTTTTATGGCTCTAAAATGGCAAAAAATGAGAAACTGTCATACAAAAGCAATGATTATTCTTCATTAGGCCATTTCTGATTGGACCACAAAATTTTAGGCGATTCAGAGGTCGTCGCCTAAATTCATGAAGATGGCGTGGATGCACACGAAAAATTAAAAATCATCATGAATTCATGTTTTATGACCCTAAAACATAAAAAAATGAGGAACGATCATGTCAAAGCGATAACCACTATTCATTATGTCGCATCTGATGGGCACACAAAATTTTAAGCAATTTGGAGACCGTCGCCCGAATTCATGAAGATGACGTGGACATTAGCATAAGAAAAATAGAAAATTATCTTGATTTCTTGTTTTATCGACCTAAAACGCCAAATAACAAAGAACAATCATGGCAAAGCAATGGCTATTATTCATGAGATTATTTTTGATGGGCCCACAAAATCTTAGGCGATTCAAAGACCGTCGCCTGAATTCACAAGGTGGCGTGGACATTAGCGCTCCAATAATTTGAAATCATACTGAATTCCTTCTTTATGACCCTAAAATTCCAAAAAACGAGGAACAATCATGGCGAAGTGATGTCTATTGTTCATTATATCGTTTCTGATGGGCCCACACAATTATAGGAGATTCAGAGCCCATCGCCTGGATTCATAAAGATGGAGTGTACATTATCTCATGAAAAAATTGAAATCGTCTTGGATTCCTGTTTTATAGCGCTAAAACGCCATAAATCCAGGGACAGTCATGGCGAAGCAATGACTATTATTTATTAGGTCATTTCGGATGGGCCTACTAAGTTTTAGGCTATTCATATCCCATCACTCGAATTCATAAAAAATTATGGACTCACAACACTAGAAATATTGGAAATCATCATGAATTCCTGTTTTATGGCCCTAAAACCCGAAAAAACGAGGAACAATGATGGAGCATCGATGACTATTATACATTAGGTCGAGGTCATCAACATGCATTGATGCGAGGCTAGAATTCATAGTTTAACATGTTATATGCCTTACAGTTTATGCGCATTAATGATAAAAATACACTTTTTATGTGCTTAATGGAGTTTATTTCATGTGTAGGTGAATTGGAGATGGAAACCGAGCTAAATGGATGCAAATACGTCGAAAATACGCTTAAGAGGCGAAGAGGGAACACCCTGGCCTTATCCAGGCGTTTGCCTCCTAAAGCCAGGCTAGCCCTGGCGTTAGGGAGGCGTTAGCCTCCTAAATCCAGGCCTGGCCTTATCCAGGCCTTAGAGCCAAAACGCCTGGTCTCCTGGTTCTGGTCGATTTTGAGTTTTGACAAGTTTAAGTGTTTTCCGGTTGAAATAGAAGTCTCCTACACGTTTAGGGTTTGTCCTAAACTTATAAATAGACCCCAAAAACACAACTTAGACAGAGATTCGAAGAGATTAGAGGGATTCAGACGGCAAGACATCAAATTGTACAGATTTTCTTCATTACTTAGTAGTTTAATTATGCAAGTTATTTTAGATTTGATTCTTATGAA